>RJWM01035088.1:0-19224 GCA_004363535.1 Dasyprocta punctata | reverse complement strand
GAAGGAACCACTCGTATTCTAAGAAACCACACTGAAAATAAAAGACTCAAGGGAAAAATAAAACTGGGAAAACTATTTTCCAAAATGGGAGCTGCGCAACTAGAGCACTATCAGAAGCAATCACTGGGTTCTTGGGGCAGCTCTTGGACAATCCGTGCCTGCCACTCGGCAAGGCTGAAGGCTGCTTCCGGTGATAGCAAAAAGCTCCAAATGATCTAGTGCGATTGTATCAGGTGGGGGCTAAGCGAATGCAGACAGAAATGGAGCTCGGAGCCGGGGGCTGCGGGGAACATAGAGGGAGAAGCGCGCTTTCCTGCCATGAGCTCGGAGCCAGCGTGGGGCTGGGTTCTCTGGAGACAGAGCCCCAGGGCAGAATCTCATTTTTAATTTTCTTAAAATAGAGCAGCGGTAAGGGCCCCAGTCTAAGCCACAGCTGAGAAGAGAGCTTTTTCATTTATTGCTGAAAGTCTGTCTTTTATCCTTGCTCTTCCAGCTCCCCTTGCCTTAGGGAAAAAACTATCTGAACCAACCGGATCCCTTAGACGGAAATCCTGCCCCAGTTTCCCCATCGTAAGTGAGGTACCAGTGTTACAGAAATGTGCGCTACAGCACAGTGATCGATACCAAGGCCGCAGCGTTCTGTGACCAGAGGAGAAGCCGAGCTGAAGCCCAGGCCCTCAGGAGGGCCCTGCTAGGACTGCTGTCATTACGTCCCCAACAAGATCTCCCGACACTTTCTCACCTGCAGCCCAGGGGCCAGCCATCCCGAGCCACAGGAAGCAGCACCTGCTGGGGAGTCCTGCAATACGAAGTGCCCAAGCCCCAGCCTCTTCCCCCACCCCAAGTTGGCTGGCTGACTCCTCCTTTTTGCCCTCAGACTAAGGGGGCCTTTGGTGCTCTCTGATCTCTGGTCCAGACTCCCAGCGAGCCCTGGACAGTCCTCTGCAGCATTCCCTGAGCTGCTGTCTCCAGTCAGACCTGGAGCTGCCGGGGTCAAACTCTGTCTCGGTCTCTCTCTCTCTGTCTTATCTCTCTATCTCTCATCTCTATCTGGATCTCTGTCTCATCTCTATCTCTATCTCATCTCTATCTCTGTCTCTGTCTCATCTCGATCTCATCTCTATCTCTGTCTCTATCTCTATCTCTATCTCATCTCTATCTCTGTCTCTATCTCTGTCTCATCTCTATCTCTCTCTCATCTCTATCTCGATCTCGAGCTCATCTCTATCTCTATCTCATCTCTATCTCATCTCTATCTCATCTCTATCTCATCTCTATCTCTATCTAATCTCTATCTCTATCTCTATCTCATCTCTATCTCTATCTCATCTCTATCTCTATCTCATCTCTATCTCTATGTCTTTCTCTCTCTACAGCTTTAAGGTCAGCTCCAGTGCCTGAAGTCAAATCTGACTAATTCTGACTAGGTGACAAGGAGGAAAACAGTGAGTGACAAGCCTGAGATTGAATATTAAGGGGTTTATATTACAAATTATGGCATTCAGACATCATTTGGCCAAACTGGGTGACTTGTTAGTGTTGCAGGCAAGATCATTACTACCACCCCTGATGGACAGGTCAGACAGACAGGCAGCAGGCCGCCGCCAAGAGGCAGGTGCTGTGTGACAGAGCAGAGCCAGTGGGAGGGGCTGGGGACCCAGTGGGGAAGGGGAAGACAGACACCCTGACACCGGGGCTTCAGGGTGTGGCAGTTGCTGGGATGGGAGAGGAGGCAAAAGGAACCCCCATTTTGTATTTTTGGATTCTGAGAGGATCTGAAGTTTTCAGAAAAGGGAGGAGGAAGTTTATTAGGAGCGGGGAGAAAGCGAGCTTGGTTTTGCTCACGGGGGGATTCACTTGCTAAGGGGGGAGACTCCATTTAGTCCCTCTTAGACTGAATTAAGGTATCAGCTCCGAAGTCTTAAACCGTGATTTGCACAAGTCTTTTCAATGCAAAAGAGTCCTTTTGGGCCACCCACCTTCTCTGCCTTGAGGTAATCCTAACAGAGACAAGATGGTTTGTAGTAACTCACTTGTGAAATTCTCCAGTGGCCGTGAAGAGAGAGATTGGGGCAGGGATGGGACAACTACCAATGAGAGGGAAGGCGGGGTTCAGAGCAGGGGAAGAAGATGACAGAAGAGGTGGTGGAGAAGACGCCTGGTGACAGAGAGGCCAGTGCCAAAGCAAGCTAACCATGGCATCAGGGAGGACAAATACCGTCCGCTGCATTCACATGCTGAGGGGAGGATGCGGGGACCCTGAATCAGGGCTTCCCTTTCTCTTCTGCTTTCCCGGCTCCTGCTGGGGGACCCCTCCTCCCGGCCTGCTCCTCACTGCCCATCCCAGGTTCCCACATCCAGACTCTCCGGTTAAGGACCACTTTCTAAGTTAAAGGGCACTAGTGCCAGTAATAAATGTTTGCTGTAGAAGAAACGAGAAAACACAGATGAGGAAAAGCAATAATCCCATTACTGTCAGATAAGAACTATTAAAGATCAATCTTTGGTCACAATTTTACATTGCTTGTTTTTGTGTGAACATATGCATACACACATCATTGCTGATGTTTGCCCCGGATGTTGGCTGGAAAAATAATGGGCAGCCTTGTAAGCCATTAACGGTGGCTTCCAGTGGGTGTTGGATCCTCTGAGGTCCAGGGTCGCTTTGTCTCAGACTCCGCAGTTGTGCACTTCTCCCTCATTTAAGTCTCTGGCCACATGTTTGTAGGCAAGGACACCCTTTGCTGCCAGTGAGAAAGGCCAAGCCCTTGGGACGAGTTAGGGTTCCTTGTGTGCTCCAAGTGGGGAGACTGCAGGAACCGAAAATCTCCTGTGGGCTTCTGGCAACAGAGGGGAAGAAGAGGAAACAGGACTCACGTGGGAACACCTTCTTCGTGCCGGTACACACCAACGTTTCAGAAGATTCAGAGGAGAACTCTGCCCGCCTGTTCGAAGCCTGGAATGTCAGACTCCGGGGCAGAGGCCCTTCCTGCTGAACCTCAGAGACACCTGAAAGAATAGGGACAAGCAAAGGGTGTCACCAGCCTCAGAGAAAGTGTCCTTGTAGTCATTCGGCAGGCCTCAGTAGGCGAAGACCCAGAGTGTCCCCCAAACCAGGTCCACTTCACCCACTGCACAGTGTGCTGATCACTGAAACAACAAGGCAGATGAGACAGCTTATCTGCAAGGCAGCCAAGCATGAGGAGATTGCAGAACCAAGTCTCAAGCCCGCCTCCCTGAGCTCACGGCTTCAGAACACTGTACCAGCTCATCTTCACTGTCAACATGGCTGGCCTGAGAGATGCCTGGAATAGCAAAGTACACTTTGGATCATGGGAGAAAGACCTTGAGGGCTGTATCCGCTCCTTGATCCCTTCTCTGGCTCTCTCTGCTTCCTGGCCATTAGGAGGTGTGCAGCTTTCCTTCACCATGCGTTTCCATGTGATATTTCTGCCTTGGATCCAGCTGACCATGGACTGAAACCTCTTACACCATGTTATGGATTACAAACTGGTGGTCAACTTAGCACCAGCTTCAGCTGGTGTTGAGTTAAAGATGTTCTACCTGAAGAAAGTTGCCAGCATAAATAGGGACGTGGAGAAGAAGAGCCGGGCGTTGTGGGTTCTTCCAAGAGTTGCTGTTGGGGCCGCTGGTTCTCCTGGAGGTGCTTGTCATGCTGGCTTCGCCAATATGGACTCGGCCATTATCGTCGGAGGAGCGTGAGAGTGGCTGTGGTTCACATTGCGGGAGCCCTGCTCCTCACATTGTGCATCGCTTCCTGGCTCCGGAGGGGAGGCTGTGTGCTGGAGAAGCTTGTCACGCTGGGCTTCCTGACCTGTGCTCAACTGTTCTCCAACATCGGAGGAGCGCGGGACCTCGTCGCCCTTGGGGATGGCTGTGGTGCTCTTCAGGGCAGCCCTGCTTCTTCGAGCGTGACTTCTCAGCTCCTACGTAGAACCCTCAACCCACTGCACAGCTCCTTCACCCTGCTGGCATAGACTTTCTGGTTCCACCACTGACCTGTGGCCTTCCCAGCACAGAACCGTAAATAAACTGGCGTGAGCCCTTATTGGGGGCTCTTAGATTCCCAGTTGGTACTGTGGGAGGCATTGTCATGCATTTGGGTCTCTAGTGGGACTCTTGCATGATATTGCTGTGGGATCCAGGCCCTTGGCTATCCTGGGTCTTAGTACTGTGGAAGGATTTTCCTGCACCGTCTTGTGTTTAACTTTGGGTGATTATTATAAAACAGTATTACAAACTCTGTGTCCTGTATGTAGTTGTTCTCCCCGTAACCCCTGACTACAACACACCATAAACCAAAATAAACCCTTCCTCCTTGAGAGTGTGCATGTCAGGTACTTTGTCCTGACCAGGAAACAATGACTAACACAAACGCTTTTGAGAATGACTGGAGTATGTCTCAATCACAATTCAGAATTCAAAGCATGTGACCCTGGTTCAATCTTTAAAAAGCAAGTAATTAGGAGCAGGAGAAGTCTAGAGCAGTGACGGCCAACCTCCTAGAGATTTCAAGGATATAAACAGCCGCTGCAGCATGCATGCCATAGGTTCACTACCACTGGGGGATTTTTCAGGGACTAAGAAGAGGTGGTTGGTCCAGGTTTTCCCTGAGTTTCAGTCTCATCTTTGTGCATTTCTCATTCCTGAGGGACGTGGGTAATAACTGATCTATTTCTTGCCGAACTGGTGCATACATCTGGGTTGGAGGAACAAAGCTGTGATCCTTTCGCTAGAAAGAAAGCAGAAGGTGAAGGAAAGGGATTCAGATGTGATGTGTATATAAAATCACCCCACAATAAATGTGTTTATGCTGTAAGACAAACATACTAATAAAAAAAGCTTACCTCCCCAGGGGAGGCCTCAGGGGTGTTTAGGTGACGTAAAGGTAGTTGGAGATTAAATAAGAGCAGCTGAAAGGGGTTAAGTCTGGAGGGTTTATTCAGGAGCTAAGAGCTGGCACTCGGAGTCTTTCCTGGGCTTCCAGTACTGGCCATGGTGGCCAGTGTCCTTCTGCCTTTTCTCGGATGACCAGCAGGTGACAGCACAGCACAGCGCAAATCAGATGGGCTTTGTAGGAGCCCCTGGTAAAGACAGGGTGCCTTGATCTTGGATTTCCCCGCCTCCAAAACTGAGAAATAAATGTTTTTTTTATAAAATTACTAAAACGGTGTTTCACTTTTATAGAGACCGTCCCCTATTTACCATAGCTCAACCTGACATTTCTCAACTCTGTGACAGTGAGAAAGTGAAAGCATACGTCAAATTTGGAGTTTTGATCTTTTCCCAAAACAGTGATATGAAGTCTGATACTTCCAGTGCCAGGAAATGAAGATGAGCTGTCGCCCCGCTCAGCCTTTGGGATCGGAAAGGGAGACAACCAACGAGCACCGTCTGCAGGCTGTGCCCTGCGGCAGGGGAGCTGCGTGGAGGGTGCCTGCTGTTCACAGCAAGGTCAGCTCGCAGTGGGGTCGGCCACGATGCAACCTCACCGGAAGTGCTTTGTGATGGACTGGCCCGGTTTTTTTGTTTTGTTTTGTTTTGTTTTGTTTTGTTTTGTTTTGTTTTTTTCATGTCGTAAGTAACTTAGTGAGTCTTACTCTAACTGACAGTCTGTGATGGGTTCCTGTGATTTGGAGTCTAAAGGCCTCTGTCCCCACCCATTATCTGTTTCAGTCTGTGCAGCATGAAGATGAGAAGGGAATACTGCTCTGAGAAACATGCTGTTTACAAGCCAGTTTTGATACTTACACGTTCTGGGCCTAAAGTCCTCTTCTGACTCACCTACGTACTAGTTCTGAGTTGCTGGAGGACTCACTAAGCCCCCCATTTTCTCACTAGGGGGTATCAAGCATCATGAGGATCTAAATGAGAACACTTGTCACATGGGAAGTCCCCAGTAGATGTAGTTACACTGTCTCTTCTAAGTCGGGTGAAGCGCGTAGAGATTACCTAGTATGGGGGGAGTGTCACTCCAAATGCAGAAGAAACTGGATGATCCTCGGACCAGAATTTTCCTTGTTAACCCATTTCTAACTATCCTGTGGTTGTTAGCAAGGTCAACAGTGTACTGTTCTTAACATTTCACTTAAATTCATGACGCTTAATTACCTATTTGGTACTGGGCACAGTCATAAACACAGAGAGACAAATGTAAGTAAGACATCGTAAGGTCCTTTTCTTGAGGGTCTTTAGTTGCGATGTCCTGGACGCCTCAATGTCCTGCATTGATTCAAAATGTTTCCCCTTCATGTTCATTTCGACTTTGGGGAGGAGCCGGCACTCACCTGGTGCTAGATCTGGTGAATAAGGTGGACGAGGCCACAGCGCGGCGTCGTCAGGAGCTGCCTCTCCTCAGCACGGCAGCAGCTGTCGCCATATTTCTTTTTATCAAACCTCATAAAGGCATAAAAGAGCACTTCTAGTACTGTTTCGAAAAGTGGCAAGAATGACAGTATAACTTTGCTCAGCGCAAAGGGGAGGATTCAGAGGGAGATTATTAACAATGTGTTGTTTACTGTAATGCTTTTTAACTTAAACCCTCACCATATATTGTGATCGCACCTTATAGATTATACATTTGTTCAACCCTGGTAACTAAATTCCTAATCCAGACTTTTGTGAGAAACAAATTTCCCAAGTGCAGAGCAGGGTTTGCGTCCAGTTCTCCCTTTTTCATCTTACAATGTGCACCCATTTAAACACTTTTCTAAAATTAAACTGGCCAGCTTCCTCCCCCTTCCCCTTCCCCATCCTGCTCCATGCTGGTCTGGTCACGTGACTCCTTGCATACATTCAGGCCCCGGGGCACAGCTGGGGTTCCCTCCTGCTGCAGCGTCCTGGGGAAGATTTGTAACGTGCAGACACCGGCACTTACTCTGTGTGCAATAGTCTCACAAGTATCTAGTGCAGTTCTACTGAGAATATTTCCATGACGTGCCCAGCCTCCGATTCCCCAGGCTTCCCTTTACCCCAGATCCTCCCCTGACCCGAGTCCCCTGCACACATCCATCTATTTTCCTTCCTATACGTTTACCTGCGGAATCAAAAAATCTGCTATCCTTTGGTATGGCTTCCTTCCCTTAGCAAACTAATTAAGCTTCATCCGTGTCGTCGGCCGATGCAGTGATCTGTTCTTCCCGTTGCTGAGTTATATTCTGCGGTACAGATGTGCTGCTATTTCTGCATTCATCAACTGAACGTCATGCGGGTTGTTTTCAAGCTTTGACAATTATAATTCCCAATTGGAGAGCAGCTCTAAAGATTGGTGTGCATATTTTTCTCACGTGATTGTAAGTTTTCGTTTTTCTTGGGTAGCGAGTGAAAGTGCTGGATCACTGAATGGCATATGTCCAGCTTTATTAGAAACTGCCAAACTGTCATCAAGTCTTTGCCATTGTGACTGACAATATCAGAGACTTTTCAGCACCCAACACTCCTCAAACACAGGAATAACAGACTTCTGTTTAACTTCAGACATTTTCATAGGTGTGTAGTGGAGCATAGCTCATTCCAGACCCCTGATTTTTAGTGATTCTGAGCCCCTTTCCATAGCCTTACTTTTCACCCACATAATATCCTCTTTGGTGAAAAATCTGTGCAGATCTTTTACGCATTAAAAAAACAGGTTATTTTCTTTGAGTTCTGAGTATTTTCTATACACTGGATGTGGCCTTTGAGCCAGAAATGTGACTGCAAATATTTTCTCTCAGTGTGAAACTTATTTTTAGCAGTCTTCCTTAGAGCAAAATTTTAGAATAAAGTCGATGTTTTCTTTTATAAATCATACTTTTGGTATCACATCTAAAAATTCTTTGTCTAACCCAATTTTGTGAAAGTTTTCTTTCAGTGTGTCTTCTACAAGTTTTATGGCTTTAAAATGATCATGTAGACTATGATCCATTTTGGGTTAATTTTTAATGCAGCACTAAGCTTCTTTGTTCTCCGGCATACGTGTGCCTTCTCGTTCCAGCACCTTTTGTTGAAAGCACTCTCCTTTTTCGATTGCAAAGCTTTGCCATCTTCATCAAATGCTCATTGATCATATTTGTCTGACAGCATTTTGGGGATTTCTAGTGTATTCCAAGGATTAATGTGTCAGTCCTTTCACAATATCACACATCTTGATTGCTGGAGATTTGTAGGGAGCCTGGAAATCAGGCAGTGTGAGTTCTCCAACTCAGTCTTTCTTTCCAAAACAATCCTGGCTATTTGAGCTTCTATGGCATTCCATATGAATTTTAGGATTAGCCTATCAAAATTGATTTAAAACTCTGCTAAGATTTTTACTGAGACAGTGTTTAATCTATAGATTATTGGGGTAAATCGTAGCAAAGTTAAGTTTTCTATTTATACAGTATTTCTATTTATTCATATCTTTGATTTCATTCATCAGTGATTCATAGTTTTCAGTATATGCATCCCATATATAGATTTATACCTAAGTATATTTTAGTACTATTCTAAATGGCATGCGAAAGAACTTATAGTTCCATTGTAAATGAAATACAATGAATTTTTTGTGTATAACTTTGTACCACGTGAATTTGCTAAACTGATCTATTAATTGTAGGGGTTTTGTGGAGCCTTTGAAATATATTTTTCACATATAATGTCACATTATATAACAGAATGAGATGTATTTCTTCTTTTATTCTAGTCTGATCTATATACATTCTTTTTCTCCTCTTCATTCCTTTTTTTAAAATCTCAGCAGCTAGGATGTCCAGTATGATGGTAAATAGAAATAATGAGCAGGGATGTCCGTGGCTCATTCCCAGTCTTAAGGGAGAACATTAAGTATTAATGCACCATTAAGTATGGCATTAACTACAGGGATTTTTTATTAGATGTTGTCTATCAGGTTAAACTCCCTTCAACTTATGGTTTGGTAAGAATTTTTATCATCAATATTGAATTTTGTCAAATTCATTGTCTGCATCTATTGAGGAGATCATATGGTTTTTCTTTTAAATCACTTACTATGAGGAGTTACACTGATAAATTTATGATGACAAATCAGCCTTATGGTCTTGGAATAAAGCCTCCTTGGCTTAACATTATTATCCTTTTTATATTTTGCTAGGTTTAATTTGTTCATATTTTCCTGAAGACTTTTACATTTGCATTTATGTCTGATTCTCTTTCTTGCAATGTCTGTCTGGTTTTGATACTTGGCATCTAATTCCAATAAAATTAATTGGGAATCATATTTTCTTTTCATTCTGGAAGAGACTGCAAGATTACCATCATGTCTTCCTTTAAAATTTGTTTGCATTCACCAGTAAAACCATCTGGGCTTAAAGTTGTCTTCATGGGAAGGTTTGTAATAACAGGTTCAATTTCTTTAATGAACACAAAAGTATCTGGGCTAACTGTTTCTTTTTGACCAAGCTACAGGAGTTCATGTTAGTCAAGGAATGAGTCAATGGTATTAAGTTGTTGTGAGTTATATACTCTGAGCTAATGAACAGAAAGACGTGTAGAAGATAACGCCTTCAGTATTGGAGCATAGTGATATATATCTGTAATTCCAGCAGTCAGGGAAGCTGAGGAGGGAGAATCACAAGTTCAAACCCAGCCTAGGCAAGTTAACAATTTAACAGGACCCTGTATCAAAAGTAAAAAAGGCCTAGATATAGAGCTCAATATGAAGGCCCTGAATTCAAACCCCAGTGAAAGAATGAAAGAAAGAAAGAAAGAAAGAAAGAAAGAAAGAAAGAAAGAAGAAAACCCCTTCAGAGATTGACTTTGTAAAGCACCTGATTTGAGATGTGAAGAACCCAACGATACTAAAATTATGTGACGCTCCAGGCAATTCCATATATATACATACATTTATTTACAAGACAGAAGGATGACCAGCTTGCTCTGTTTCAGACACTGTTTAAGGATTAGGAAATATAAAACTGAACAAAATCAATTCCATGTCCTCCTGAAATATATATTCCTGTGAAAGGTAAAGTATTTGTTAACATAAGCAAAACAGATATTACTACAACTTTAGTTGGAAAATAGCATTACTAATTTTCCAACCGAGTGCAAAGGCAGGCACCAACTTCAACAGCAGGGCCCTGGATGGATGCTGGGGAACTCGGCTTGCAAAGAGCAGCCCCAAACAAGTGCCGGGAGGGCAGCATGTCAAGGATGACAATACGCAAGTGAGAACCAAATGGTTCTGCTCAGCCCGACTCTAACACCCCGTGAGGTGCCTCCCTCTACTTCTTGTTATGGATTCCAGTGGACTTCTCCTCTGTGGGGCTTCTTCAGCTTCCTTCTCCCTTTAGGAAGCTCCGGAGGAGACTAATGAAGCCCATCTGAACGCTCATCTTTGATGGTATGGTGGCCAAAATCCAAGACTTCTGTGCCCACAAAATCATTAAACTTAATAAGACATTTTCTTTTACAATCTGGACTTATGATTCCTGGGTCTTGAGAGTCATTGTCTTAGTTACTTTCTCATTACTGAGACACAATACTTGACATGCACAAACTAAAGGAGGAAAGGTTTGTTTAGTTCAGTTTGTGAACCTGGCTCCAAGGCAGGATGGCGGGGCAGCACAGCAGAGAAATAGCCCATGGCAGGGCAGCAGGAGGTAGCGAGAGGTCAAGGAGGAGGGAAGAAGATAGGCTCTTCCAGGCCACGCCCCCCAGGGACCACCTCCTCCAAATAGACTCCACCTCCCAACAGCACATTTAGCTATAAACTCATCAGTGGGCTAACCCCCAGTGAGTGTCACACACCCACGATTCAGTCACTTCCCCCAATTCCCACCTTTGGGGGGACACTTACATATAAAACATAACAGTTATGACTCCCATCCACTCTGAAATGCTGCCAGTCTGAAACCTTTGACCAGTACCTACCCCATCCTCTCCATTCTCACTCTCCAGAGATCCTGTTAGACACATGGTACTCCTTTCTCTCTGCACCTCATCTTTTAATCCCTGTTTCACGTAATCCTGTTTCATCTTCATAAGCAGCATTCTGAGTAAATCCCTGAGCTTTATCTTCTGCTCTCTAAATTTCTCTTTGGCTGTGTTGATTTTGCTATTTTGTGTTCCGCTATTTCTTAAACTATAATGTCTGTTTCTTTAGTTTCTAGCAACTATACATTGTCTTTTCAAAAGCTATGTTTTACTGCTAATAATGAGTCTTCTATATTGTTTTCAAGTTTTTAATTTGTTTTTAGTTATTGTTAACATGCTAATTAAAATATTTTTATGGGTCTAACCCTGCTTTTTATTGGATCTGATGACTTATTTGCATAATGCCTAATGCTTGGTTTATTCTTTTATTTCATAATGCTGCTTCCAACTTTTCTGTAATGGAGTTATCTGTGGGACTCAAGACCAGCCCAATGGCGGGCTGGATCCAGTGGGAAAGTTTAGTAGTTGCCCCTGCTGTTCTCCTCGGGTTGATCAGAAGCAACTTCGAATTCCAGCGACCACGTATTGGTTTTCTGGAAGTTGTATTTGTGTCTTCTGTAGGTCTCTCAGCTCGTATATTTCATTCCTTTGTTTTATAACTCATTATTCTTTCATTTTAACATCTATATCTGATAATTACATTTTCTTAAATTCAAGATAGGGTCTGCTTATAAATTCTCATATAAAATTTTAACCTACCTGGACCTCAGCACAAAACAGATAAGCTTACTGTTATAGCTCCTCAACAACAGCCAAACTTTACCTAATATTTTCATTGAGGATGGAGCTTTCCAAGTAACCTGATCTTAGCTCTAATCTGCTAAAGGCCCAAGATCTCATCTGCCCTTTGGGTACTATAAAACACAAGCCTCTGTGTTATTCAAACTGGTAAACACTGAAGAGAATCATCGACAGAAAATGAGGAGTTTTCAGTTCCTTCTTGTTCGAAGCTTGTGAGTATATGCCTTAATGGGGGGCGGGGGGCTGTGTATTGAACCAAGGGGTGTTCTACCACTTATCTACATCCTCAGATCTTTTTTATTATTTGAAACAGGATCTCATTAGTTTGTCCTGGCTGTCCTCCACTTTGGAATCCTCCTGCCTCAACTTCCTCTGTAGCTGGAATCATAGGTGTCATTATAACTGGCTATGATTTCATTGCTGTAGTGTAATTTAAATATTTAAAATAATATTTACCATAGTGAATGGGTATTCCTACTTTATTTTTCTTTTTTAGTATAGAGATTGTCAATTTATTTAACCCATCATAAAGAGACTTCCTTTTCATATAATATCTAATGTCAACCCCTCTAAGACATGCTCTTTCAACACTATACTTTATCACTGCCAAGAAAGAATGGCTGCTTCAAATGAAGTCATTGATTTCCAGAAGACTGTTCTGGCCACAGTCTTAAAACAAACTCTATCTGAAGGTTAAAGCTGAAGATGCTGTCTTCATTGGACGATATCCACCTTGCCTCTTCCCTTCGCCATTCCCAGCCCGTGACTTCGTGGGCAAATGGTGTGGAGTAAAGAGGTCAGGACATTTCTGGGCAGACAGAACACCAGTAATATTTAAAAATACACTGGCAAAGGAGGTTCATCCCTGCTGGTATTTTCTTTTTAAAGGTTTCTTTCTCAGTGTTTTATTATGGAAATTTTCAGATGAAAAATTAAAAGAATGATAACAGTGAACACCTATAAGTCTACCACTTGCATTTGATAGCTGTTTATATTTTTCTGTATTTTAATTAGTGTAATACAAAAGGATATAATATATATTGAGTCATTTAAAAGTAAGTAATAGATATTTTGACATTTCATCTCTAAAACTTCAACATATATCATGTAAAACTTCAACATACATCATGTAAAAATGAGGATAGTTTCCTACTTAGCCATATGCTATCCACAGAATATTGACAATAATCTCCAAATGTCACTGAATGTCTACCCTTTTGCAAATATTCATAAGTATGTTATATAGATTTCCCCACCCTTCACAGAATCTTTAATACTATTGCTACTGGATGTCTTAATAATGGCAAAGTTTTGGAAAAAAAGGCTGGCTATCTCAAACTTAATGTAAAAAGTTCTAGAAATAGAAGGACAGAACCAAGATACATCTTTATGTTATGTTTACCAATATTCTGGGAGTTTTGCCGTTGCAACAGTCACTTCACAGGCCATATTTTTTTTTAAAATTCTAACGTGTACCACCCAAACTCAAGAAATTTTTATATCCTAGACTCTTTCCTCCTTACTATTTTAGTTGATTCTAACTGCATGTAAGTTATTTAATCTTTGCAGAATTGATGTTATTGCACTAGTTATACTTGCCATTTAGGCCTTCAAAAATTACTATTAGTTATCAGAAATTACCTTTGATAGTAACCAGGTCCAGGACTGAGGACCCGGGCTCTGTTCCAGCAACAATCCATTAGCGCTCACCCATCTAGCCATCTTCGAAGTAACCCACACTCTGACAAAAGCAAGTCATTCTAGAAAGCAGATGCAAGCCCTACCTATAAAGAAACAAACATCAATACTCAAGACAACCATGGTGCCCAGGACTGGCTTTTCTTTCCAGGTTCTGACCGGATAACTCAAAGTCGAAGTTTACCTTCCAGTCACATACTGCCAAAATAAGAAAACCCCTGACTATCCTTGGCACTTTGTAGATTTCCTGGCTCATAGCCCCTCGGGGTTAAAATGCTTCTCAGCACAGTAAGACTGTGAAGTGAATGATCACACATTAGTATCCTGTGTCTATAAGGTATGTCTATTTAAGAAACAAATTCTCTCCTACGTAATGTTTTAGGGTCAACATTTTTCTGGCTTAGGTGCGTATGCTTCCAGCAATGCTGAAGGTCATCTATTGTCCCGATTTTTGCTTATCTCCAGGTATTCCTCAGCATGAATCCCTTCCAGGCTCAATTTTCTCTTCCTCTCCTGCTTTTCCTCTCTTCTGCTGTGCTATCCTCCCCATAGCCACAGCATCTCTCTTGATTCCCTTCCTCGCCAGCGCTCCTGGCCTATGTGTCTGGCTGAGCTTCTGAACCCAGCCGTAAGTCTCCCCTGGGAGTAGTTTCTCCGCCCAGTTTTTATGAAAAGACGTGCACAGCAGACAGCCTTGCTCCAAACAACAGTGGCTGCATGGTGCTGATGTTACCGAGAGGGAGATTTGGGGAACTGAAGCAGTCACAGAGCTCTACTGGGTCAGTTGCCAATGGAGAAAATAACTAGCATTTCTCATTCCAAGTGCCGTCTGCAGTGGGTCGAACATCTGGGGCTCTGAAGAGCAATCACTGCCGCTGGTCTTCTCCCCTCACCAAGAATGCGTTTCCTTTCAGCGTGCCCCCATTTCAATGGCCTCGTTTGTTTAATAGGAATGGCCCCTTCCTCTGATATGACAACATTATGAAGCATAGAAGATGCGATGAGATTATGTGAATGGTATAGGGGGACCTGAGTGGGGGCCACAGGCACACAGCAGCCCAGGTGCCCTTTCACCTCACATCCTCCCTGCAGCCCCCTCAGTGAAGAGGTGACAGCAACTCATCCCTGGCCCCCGCCAATAATATTATCAATGGGGGCCTATGACCAAGGTCAACATGAGACCAAGCATAAGACTGTATACCAGAAATACAGGAATCTAGCAAACGCCCTCTCCTTGTTATTTGGACTCTGAAGAGGAAGAAGGGCTTGTATCCATAAATATTCAGAGCAGAATCGCCATGAGAGACACCCAATGTAAGAGTTGGAATGGAGATCATGAAATTATTTCTCTCGGCGCTTTTCCAGTCTCTCATGGATTTCTAGTTCTAGCTCCAATCTAGACTGGGAGAAGTTGAACAGATAGATGGGTGCTCATGGATCACTGCTGAGAAATTAAGAGGCGGCAACTTCTGTTCTAAGGAATGACGCAATGTGATTTTTTTAAGTAAATGGAAAATATACCAATTCATTTGGTGAAGCACCAGTTTCACAAAGATTAAATAATTTATACTTAGTTGGGACCATTTAAATAGTAAGTAGGAAAGATTCTATCATATAAAAGTTTCTTGAAGTTGGGAGATTTACATTAGCTCTAAAATATTACGGTTGATAAAGTGACCCTTTTGCATCTCTGGTATCCCCAGCATATCAGGAAACACAGCACAGAAGATCAATCTTGCTGACATTATTTTCTTAAAGTAAACATTTGTTTCTTTGAATTATTATAAATATTCCTTGAAATCAAAAGAGCTTATCCCACAAAAAAGTACACTACACCTTATGGTGTTAGCTGGGCTCCAAGACCAAACATACTGATGTACGATGTCTACATATACAAAACGGAAGGTAGACATTTTGTTCTTGGGAAGAGGGTAAGTTAGATATTCTCTAACAAAAATCCTACTCCTAGATGTCTAGTGCTGGATTAGTTACAACAATGACAACAAAAAAATTAATAGACATTCAAAACACTTAAGCAGGGACTAGAAAACAGAAAGATATGACAATGAAAAGTCAGATGTTAGATTTAGAATATAAAAATACAGAACACCTAGCTAAACTTGAATTGTAGGTGCACAAATATTGCAGGGAACACATCTGCCCTAAAAATATTATTTATTGCTTATCAGAAATTCAAATGAAATTTACACAGGTGACCTGTATTTTATCTGAAGGCCCTACCCTTAAGTCAACGGTGTCTGAGTGTACACACCCAGGGGAGAGGCTCCCCATGTGGCAACGCTGGGCACTAGCCTTGACAGTTGTTCAGAAAGCCAGGCCCCTCTGCCTGTGAGCAGAATCAGTATAGAAATTCATGTCTTTCCAACATTTCTGGGTAGAAAAAACAATGTTATCTTTATAAATCTCCCCATGAGGATGTTAGACTGGAATTCAAGCTTATATGATAGCACAGTGAGCAAAACTACAAGCTGAAAAAACAAGGTTCTAGAAGAATAGCAGTGCCCCGATACCAGGGACAAAAATATGCACGTCCACCCTAAGAGGTCCTAAGGGTCCTCGACTTGGGCCTCTTACACCTTTAAAAATTAAATTCAGTCAAACATCAAACATGAATCCAAAATTTAAAGAAATACATACAGAATAAGCAAACAACTGTGAGTTAGATTTAGAAAAAATAACATATCAGTAGATTTAAAATGCTGGCTTTATTAGTCATCGACTATAAAAGATATCTGATAAGCTACATAAGCAATAGATGTTACAATTTCTTTAAAAAAGAATATCACTTGATTATAAAAATTACTAGAAAAATTAGAAAGAGAATACCTCAAATTAAAACTGAAGGTCCTTTAAAATTCAATAAATTCTTGATAAAGAAGAAGACCTGACACTAGTTCAGTAGCTGAAAGGAGGCTAAGCTTATATCCCCGTCAGGAGTTTGACGAATGCCCAAGGTCAGCGTCCTCTGGCCACGAGAGGGTACCATGTGCTGCTCTCCTAGGCCCTGGGCCTTTGTTCTCATCTGCGTGCTGGGGAGTAGGTCGCCATGGGTTCCATATAAACAGAAGGGAAAGGGAAGATGGAGGAGGCAATGGCCAGGCCTCCCATCTCCACCCTAGAGGTGACTTGCATCTTGCCTGTTCACCTCCCACTGGCACCTGGTGGCCTCTTTTATCTTAAAGTGACCACTCTGTCCATGCTACATAGGATAAGAATACTAAGTAGATTTATAAGACTTTCCAAGTCCTCACCACCTAAGAAATGAATCATGAGTGGATTTGCAGAAACCTTGGAGCCAATCTTAATCTGAACACAACCAGTGCCAGGGCAGGTGGCAGGACTCGGTCCCCCAGTGGGTGTTTGTTGTCCTCGACCATCCCGAGAAGCACAAGAGGGACGGGGCCTGTGTAGCAAATGAAGGTCTTTGGGTCCAAGTCTGAGCCTGCTTAATGTTCCAAATTCAAGGCTGTGATTGTAAAATTGTAAAAGAATAAAGCACATGTTGCTTTAAACTGCTAATAGAGCAATACAGAAAACTAGCACGGAGACCCTTAGCTCATACTATACCTTAAAAATATTTAGTTCCAAATGGACTGCAAATGTGAATAGAAGAACATATTTATAAACCTAATGTATGTTGATTTTTCCTAAACAAGACACAAAAATAATGCTGACTTCTGTACAGAGGAAAAATAATAAATTATACCTTATGACAGTTATTAAATTCTACTCGTCAAAGGAGCTCATTAAACAAATGGAAAGCCAGAGGATGCTGGTGCTCCAATTCAGACAAAAACCTGATGTCTATGATATGTAAAGAATGTTTGCAAACTGATGGGAAACAAAAGCAAGCGGCAAAGTAGGAAAAGCAGATCAATAGTCAGGGACGGGCACCAGCAGGGTGACAGGCAGACAGGCCCCAGGTCCCGTTCCTCCACGGAAACAACGATTCACCAACTCTCCACGGATGAGACGAGGGGAGGGCAAGCAGGAGGAAGGAGGCTTCACCGCCCTGCATCCCAGAAGCCCTTGCCTCCACTCGACTCTGCATCCTTTTCTGCTAAGGACCCCGTGGTCCTCATCAGTGCATATTCCACCTGCTGCGGCCACCCAGGGCCAAAGCTTCTGAACAGCCCTGGGGCTGGAGCTGAGCTGCCCCAACCTGGCCCAGATGGCACCACCACCTCCGCCCTGGGCCCAGCTACTGATGCTGTTATAACCTGTAACTAAAATAGTGCTGCTTTCCTGTTCTGTACGCGCCATTTACGCCAACAACCCCCTCTCCAAACCACTGTCTCCCCCTTGGCCCATGTAAGTCTTTGTTTCCTGTGGCAACCGACATCCCCCTCTCCCAGCATTCTAAGGATTAAGCAGCCACACTTTCAGATTGCTCAAGGACGAGGCTGACCGGAAAACTGGGTCAGGAGATAATGACCACCCTGCCTCATGACCAAGAAATGTGCAAAACGTGCTTTTCCGGAGCATCTGTAGTCCATACTAGGAAGTGACCACCACCACCCAACCTCAGACCCTCCCAGAGCCACCGTCTCCAATGAATGTAACGGGTCATTTAAACTAACCAATGCAATCTGCTTCTGTACCCGCGCTTGCAAGACCCCTCCTCCCTTTGTTCTAATGTTTTATAAGCCTCTCCAGGCCACTGAGGGGTGCGCAGTCTCAGATCGATTCCAAATGGGGCTGCGTTGCCAGGCCTGGCAATAAATGCTCCACTCCAAAATCTTCGAGTGTTCCGTGAGTTTTGTTCATCCCAGGGGTCGCCTATATTTCAGATGCCACATATGCACCCCACAGAGGCAGTGCCCCTGCACCCCCAGTGAAGCTGGTACTGTCAACACTTGCGGACTTGGTGCCATGCAAACCCAGAACCAAGATTTTCATGTAACACCGGATCCAGTGACCACGTTGGCTCTCGAGTTCTGCTAGAATCAGCACCACCACACACCCCAGCCAGGCAATGCCTCATACCACTCAGAAATGAAGGTGACACTGGAAGTGGGGACCACTTCCTCACCTACATAGGCACCAACTCAAGGCCATCAGGAACCCTGCCCCAAACCAAGAAAGCATGATGTCACCAGAGAAACACAACCAGCCCTAAAGGAATAAAGATGTGTAAATTGTCTAAGAATTCAAAACAACTACTTTAAACCTCGGTGACCTATGAAAAAGATACATAATTGAACCAATCAAAAAATATGAGGTGGGAAAAAATGAGGTGGAATAAAAAATTATAGTGAATGTTTACATTTTTAAGTATTTATTGCAGTAAAAGATATGCTGCCATAAAGCCCTGCAAAATATTCCCCCTTGATTCAACCACATTTATCTCATCATTCTTACCACTTTCTGCAGCAGCTCTGGGAAGAGCCAGAAGTTACATGGTGCCAGATCCAGTGACTACGGTGGGTCAGGGCACACTGTGATGTTTTTCCAAACCTGCCTCTCCATGGCTGCAGCAGTAACATTCACCATATTTCATGATCACACAGTGGTAAAGACACTCATGAAAGAGGACTTTCAGAACTGCTTCAGAAATGGAAAGAAGGGTGGGATAGTGTGTTCAACATAAGGGGGAGGATTGTTGAGAGAGATTGAAATGTCTCTTTTACTGTAATAACTTTTTTATTTAATCATTCATAATATATTTTGATCACTCCTTGCACAATACATGAACAAAATGAGAAACTCAACAAATGGATAGAAATTATACAAATTATATATATATATATATATATATATATATATATAATTATGTCTATATACAAAGAATACAATGACTAAGGACTGTGGTAG
>RJWM01035087.1:0-19204 GCA_004363535.1 Dasyprocta punctata | reverse complement strand
AAGTTCCTGTTTGTGAACATTCTGCCCGTTTCCTCGTCGCTTTTGAGGGAGGTGCTGCTGGGCTTTTCTCCCCTCACCCTGCGGGTCTCGGTCTCCGCCAGGCTCTGGCCGGGCAGGGACCTGTGTGACTTCACTTCCTGTCTCACCAGCGTGCGGAAGACACGGATTCCAGAGGGGACACGTGGGGAGCCCGTGGAGCCGGAGAGTGAGCCCGCGTGTGGGGCGAAGGCGAGGCCAGCCCTGAAAGCAGAGCCAGAAACAAGCCAGGCAGACGAGCTGTCCCAGCACCCAGAAGGCCGGGGCCCAGGCCAGCCAGGCACGCGGGTGCGAGGCAGGGGGTTGGGACTGGGGTCCCCCTCCTGCACTGGTCCTGCACCCCTTCTCTCCGGGTAGGAGAGGAAGGGCTCCGCCCGACCTCAGCTCTCGTCTCTTTTATTTTCTCATCCTCTCGCGGTCCTTCCCCCGGGAACGTCTAGACCTGCAGCCGGTCGTCACTAAGGAGAAAGAGAAGAGATTATGGAAAACAAAACCTTTATTTTAGACTTACAATGCAATGCCCAAATTACAGTAAATTTCAGTAAAACATAATTCATTGTAAATTTGAAAATTTTCAAGAATGTGGGCTTATTACTATTATTACTATTATTATTATATTATTATTTTATGGTACTGGGGACTGAACCCAGGGCCTTTGCACCAAGCTACATCCCCAGCCCTTTCTATTTTTTATTTTGAGACAGGGTCTCAAAAAGTAACCAAGCTGCCCAGACCAGTCTCAAACCCACGATCCTCCCGCCTCAGCCTCCCAGAATGTTGGGATCACACCCTGTAGACGCCTGGGGTTGCGGAGTCTGCACCACGGCTCCTCAGTCCGGACTCACAGAAGCTCCCTGAGGTCTAGCGCAGCCCGCCTGGCGCCCGCACGGTCCTGCCGGTTCCAGGGCCTGGCCGTGGGGTGGGGCGAGACGCTGGCCCGCAGTTCCTGGGTCCCTGACGTCAGGATTCACAGGCATGGACAGCAGCTGATAGAAATGAGTCTTCTGGTGATTCTCAGGCTGACAAACGCTTCCATGCACAGGGAGTAACTTCCATGAAAAGCGTTAGGCTGAATTTTTACTTTGATATGTTAAAAATGTTTCTGGTATTTCAATTTAGGATCAATTTTTGGGGAAAACTATGTGGTTCATATACGTTGTTGCTTTGGTGTGATTTCCAGTGTGCTATTTTGCCTGCAGATTAAAGCACAGCCCCTTGGAGGGTCAGTATTAACACTGTGAAGGAAAGATCGTTAGCGAGCGTAATTATGCTTTTCTTTTTGTTTTCTTTTCTTGGTGATATTTGCCTGATGGATAAGCTATGTAAAGTTAGCTTTCTTTTAATTTTTCATAATGTTACATACACTTTTAAGACGAAAAAACTGACTTAGCATATTACAGTTAAACCTTAGTAAGTCGTCAAAAAGGGTAAAGATACCCCCTGATCATTATTTATTTTGTTCCTATTAAATAGTTTATCTTACTAATGGGTTCTGGCCCTTTTGAAGACTGAGAAAAATATGCAGAATTGAATACTTAAATCTTGAGTATTGTAATACTTAATTTTGTAAAATGATTTGTGTATGTGGACTAGTAATTAAATGTATAATTATCTGATAGCTTCTATTTATGTATTTATTTATTGGGTGGTACAGATTGAAGCCAGGCTCTTCACACTGAGCTACATCCCCCACTCTACATTTTTTAATAAGCGCTTTCCTATTTTTCCCAGGCTGGGCCCAGACTTGCCACCCTCCTGCCTCAGCCTCCCAGAGTGCTGGGACTGCAGAAGTGCACCACGCACTCTGCCTTTGCCCTTCTTAATTAGACATTTTAAAATATTACTTCCCATTTTGCAGTGCTTTATGATCATGAAACTTATTTAATTTCCAAAGTACAGCAGTTCAAGGACACCCACTGAGAAGGGATTTCTTTTAAAAACACAACTCACGAAGCACCAGAACCACTAATCCCCCAAAATTAGTATATTTGCTAAGTTATTGTACCTTTGTTGTATCCTACTTTGGGGATTATTCACAGCGAAATACTTTTCTTTAGTCTTTCTAGCCACATAGAATGATTTTTCTGGTTTTTGTTTTTGAGGTAGGGTCTCACTATGTAGTTTAGGCCGACCCTGAATTCATAGTGATTCTCCTGCCTCAGCCTCTTGTGTGCTGAGATTACAGGCATGCTTACCATGCCCAGACTAAAATCTGTTCTTCAGGTACAGTGGTAACACTGAAAGTGATTTTTAAAAAATAGCTAAAGCAAAAGAAAACAAAAAAAAAAAGCTAAAAGGAAAGTATAGTTCACATTTTTACTTCTTGACAATGCCACTGTTTATAGCAATATAAATCATAATTAGGGAATATGATAATTTTTGCTTGATTCACAGCATGGTTGGAAACAGTTCCTGTTGTAACGAGGCTGCAGAGACTGTCAGGAAGGAGAGTCACGGAAAGAAAGCCTTTGGGATTCTTAAGATTTGCCTGCATGAGCGGCTTTATCCGAAGCAGAGTGACCGCATTCCACCGCTCGTCTCCCCCAGTGCGATTTCTGTCACGGGCGCTTAGGGGAAGCATTTTTATACAACTGCGCCTGGTTGTGTGAGCTTCGTGTGGTTCCAGCTGCCTTTGTGGAGCAGCTCTCAATCCTGCCATTCCAGGGTAATCTTATCTGTGTGTCTGAATGAGGAGTTTTTCCTCCAAAAGACGGTCCGGACAATTTTCATCCCTTGAAATCTGCAAGCATGACATTATAATTCCACATCAAGTGAAGTCTTGTAGGAGTAGCACTTACTTTTATTGCGCCCCTATTTCCCACAGGAAATGTTTCACATCTGAATGGGCGTCTGCGGTTATCTAACAGAGAGCTCAGCTGGAGACTTCTTCAGTGATCTGCACCGGGAAGGCCCCATGGTCGACAGTGGAAGCTAGAAAGTTTGCACCAGCAGGGTGAAGGATCTGTGCCAGCAGCTGAGGGTCTGCACCGGAGCCAGGAAGTGATGCTCAAGGTAAGGACCAGAGCTCCCCGAGGAGAACCACAGCCACCCCAGCTCCTCCGATGATGAGAACAGCTGAGTTCCTATCAGGAAAGCCAGCGTGACAAGCTTCTCCAGGAGAATCCACAGCGCACCCCTCCCCTCCAGGTCTGCTTTTACGCTGTTGGCCGCATCCTCAGGTGGGCCCTCTGCACCAGCACCACGCTGACTCAGTCCGGCTGGGTGTTCCAGGCTGACCCTAATACGCCACGCTTTCTTTCCTGCTTTTTTTTTTCTGTTTGGTTATTTTTGAACAATTCTACATGAAGAATAAGTTCTGTGCATTAAATCCAAGAGTTGAACCCTAACTTGTTATTGTCAAAGGGTAAAATTATAACAATTTAGTGTCAGGATCTTGACTGGCTTTCCTCTGAGGCTGTAGACTTGAGCAGCGCACCGCCCTGTGACAGAGTCTGTTCCCGCGCCGGGCGGAGGAGGCTGGCTCGTGGGCAGAAAAGGGCTGAAGGCGACAGAAGCCTCGAGAGAGGTGGGCACGGCGGGCACCGGGCGGCAGGACGGGAGGAGATGACCGAGCGGTCAGCGTCGGCTTCCGGCTCGGGTTGGATGGAGGCGGAGGGCACCCTGGAACCCGGCCTGCTGGGGAAACCTGGCCGTTGTGGCCTCACTGCTGATCTCCAGGCGGGTCGGGGACGCCTCGTTCCCTTGTGGTGGCACCACCCGTTGGTGCGAGTGACTGTTCTTGTCTTCCCCCAGCTCCGTCGGGGCCCAGGACCGAGCGCCAGCCCCACAGCACGGCCTCCTGCGGTTCCTACTTAACACTGAAAGCCAGCCAGCCAGGTGTGGCGACGCACGGCTGTCAGCCCAGCACTCTGGAGGCTGAAGCAGGAGGACGGCGAGGTGGAGCCCAGCCGGGGCCACACAGCCACTTAGCGAGACCGAACTCAGAGCAAAAATAAAAGTGGAGCTGAGTGTGCAGCTCAGTGGGAAGGCCCTGAATTCAATCTCCAGTGCTATAAAAACCAACCAACCAAGCCGGGCGTGGTGGCGCACGCCTTTAATCCCAGCACTCCGGAGGCTGAGGTAGGAGGAGCGTTGTCAGTTTGAGGCCTGGGCTACAACGCAAGCGCAAGGCCAACCTGAGCTGCATAGTGTGATGCGACCCTACCTCAAAAAACCAGGGCCAGGAGTTTGGCTCAGTGGCTTAAGCACCTGTCTGGCAGGCACGAGGCTATGAGTTTGAGCCCCGGTGCCACCAAAAAAAAAAAAAAAAAAAAAACCAACCAGCCAGCCAGCCAAACGAAGCATTACACAACCATGAAAAAAAAACCCAAACCAAACCACACTCGTAGTATTGGTATGAGACATAGAACGGAGATGCACCCCAACTGTGTCCACCGAGCCGCGGTGACCGGTCCCTAAGCCGGGGAGATGGGTCACCACGGCCACCACTGGTTCTCAGTCACTCGGACGACACCCACGCTTGTGTCTGACACCCTCAAACACTGAGCTTGAGGACAAGCTCTGATACATCACAGCCAGCGGCTGTCCCAAACAGAAGCCGGATCCACGCAGAGAAACCTTCCCAGGGCTGGAGCTGTGGCCCAGCTTGAGGCCCTGGGTTCCACACCACCTGCAGACTCACGCACCCAAAAAATTAAAAACTTTTAAAACTGTAGATTCGCCGATTATCAATTTTACCGATTGCCTTCCACAGAGGCACTGTGACGGAGAAGAAAATACTACCACTCCAGGACCGCTGAGTCTGCGAATACTAAGCCTTCGGTCTCGGCGGCCCAGGGGAGGAGCCCTGGATGGGGTGTCGAAAGGCGGCTCCCCTCTGCCTGGCTCCGTGACCTTTGGAAGATTTCTGAGCCCCACCCTGGCTTTGGGTGTCTTATCCGTTAACCAGAGCATATCTCAATTGAACTGCAGCTGGAAATTCCAAATTCCTGTGAGAGAGTCCCTTGCCTTTATTTTTAGATCAGCGCAGGTGTGGACAGTTTCGGTGCTGCTGAAGCCAGCCTGGGAACTCTCGGTGTGACCCGAGTGCTAAAGCAGACAGTGCCCTGGTGACAGCGGCCGGCCTCGCAGAGGGACGGAGAGCTGTGGCCAGGGCCGGCCGTGGGCAGGGTGACCGGAGCTGGCTGGCAGTGCCACCACGGTGCCGCCCCTGTGGAGCAGAGGTCCGTGGGTGGAAGGTGCGTGGATTAGGCCCTCCTCACCGCGGCTCCTGGGAATTTGGGGCATGGCGGGGTGGGGGGGGGAACCCGTCTGCAGCCTGAGAATGGTGACAGAGACTGAAGTCTCGGGGATGGGGGGACGGCGTGAGCCGTATTCCCTGAAATCCTGTGGCCCCTTTGCACAGGGAAACAGGCCGCAGGTCATATGCATCCCTCCAAGTTTATTTTTATGTAAACTCCCAGGCAAAACAAAACCATGGCTGCCCTCTGCCTGTGCAGCCACGACGGGCCCCTGCTCCCCGGGCCCGGGTTCCAGCGGCAGAGACAGATGACACACCCTGATAACCCCGGGTGAAGACAGCGAGCCAGCTCCGTGGGCAGAAAGTGCCGTAGAGCCGGGCGCGGTGGGCACGCTTGTAATCCCAGCACGCAGGAGGCTGAGGCAGGAGGGCCACCGTGAGTTCAACGCCAGTCTGCGCTAAATAGCAAGACACTCTCTCAAGAAGAAGAAAAGAAAAGGAAGGTGCGGGAGAGGAGCGATAGGAAGGAAGCAAAAGGTGCATCGTTTGTTTTCCGGGGCTGGAGATCAAGCCCAGGTCCTTACCCATTCGAGGCCACAGTTGACCACACCCCCAGCGACAATGTATATTTTTAACAGATGGCGATGGCTGCTGCGTGTTTTTTATAAAGCTTTTCTTAAATAAAAATCAGATTAAAAACCGCGAAGGGTTTGCACCATGTGCATGCGGATGCCAGCGTCGGGCATTAGTAGAGGCTGGGTGTTCGGAGTCTGCCTCTGACGCGTGCCGTACGCGGTGCCGGAGAGCGAGGCGCACGGAGCCCCAAGCCGGCCGGGCTGCGCGGTGGGCGCGGGAGGGAGAGGGTGGCGGGGCGGGACCGGGCGGCGTCCCCGCGCCAGCGCGAGGTCACGGACACCCGCGGAAGGGGGCAGCCTGGGGGGAGGACGGGCCCTGCCTCACCACGCGTGGGGTCGCGCTGGGAGATGGGGTTGTGTTCTGTTGGAAAAGAACATAACTGTCTCTTCTCAGTTTATTTAATTTAATGGACCAAGTTTTATAGAGTTCTTATTAAATTATAAGAAAGTAACAAAGGCTAATAAAGGTTTAGATTTTTTTCAAAAGAACATTAGAATATGTAGTGTGTCTATTTTCTGTGGAATTAAGGAATGTATTTTCAGAAAAATACGATAAACCAAAACAAAATAAAACATAAATCTGCAAATTAATTTTTCCATAACACTAGAAATCACCGAAGAGAGTCTTTAACAATTTAATTCTTGCCTTGTTTTCTTTTTTCTGTGTGAATATCTTTACAACAGCAATATCGGATAGTTCATATCATTTGGGTTTTTTTGTTTCTGTTTTTGGAAACAGGGTATCTCCGTGTAGCCCAGGTTAGCCTCGGATTTACAGGGATCCTCCTGCCTCAGCCGCCGAGTGCTGGGTTACAGGCGTGCGCCACCATGCCCGGCTACCTCGTTGTTATCATTTTATGAATACATATGTTACATTCATTTTCTGCTTTTTACATAATAAGCTTGTATTTGGTTAGGAATTAAAGCAGTTACATACAGCACTATACTGAAAATGGTTAGTATCTAATGGAGAAAAGTTGATTAAAAGCTGTTACATAAACTACATACGGGACAGTTAAAATTTTGTGTGTGGTGTAATGAAAACCTTAAACTGATAATAAAAAGAGGACGGGAGTCTTTCTCCGACTTAAGTTTGCTCTGGCCGCCAATCTACCCGCCCGCTCCACCGCACAGTGCAGCGCCCTCTGCGGATTTGGTTCCGCTCTGTGCCATGAGGGCCTCACGAAGGGATGAGCAATTACAATAAAGGATTCCGACCTCGAAATCGTGCACCGGGGGAAAAGATACAAAGCACCTCGAGAACTCGGGACCGTGTGACATGGCACGTGAGCGCGTGACGGGGCGCACGGGACGGGGAGCAGCCGCCGCGCGCAGGCGCTTTGGGAAACATCGGGGCGCAGCAGACAGGAGACCCAGCAACCTGGGGAGGGGCCAGCCACGGCGGCGGCCGCTCAGCACGTCAGGACTGACGGCTTGAAATGTGTGGTCCACGGCGGTGGCACACGCCTGTAATCCCAGCACCCGGGAGGCTGAGGCAGGAGGATCGCTGCTAGTTCAAGGCCTACCCTGAGCTGCACAGTGAGACCCTGTCTCAAAATAAATATATAAATAAAATAAAATATTGAGATGCACTATCAGCTTAGAGTACGTTGGATTTTGATAGTATTAAAAATGTTAAACTCATTAATTTTATATTAAGCGCATGTTTTTATTTTGTACACAAAATATTTTAGACATATTGTGCTAAATAAGTTATATTATTGTTATTATTATTATTTTTTTTTTTTTCGCGGCACCGGAGATTTAACTCACAACCTTGTGCCTGGCAGACAGGCGCTTAAGACACTGAGCCAAACTCCCGCCCTATAAGTTATATTATTGAAATTAATTTCACCTGTTTCATTTTCATTTCCTTTAATTTGTTTTTTGAGAAGGTCTCACTGGGTCATCCGGACTGGTCTTGAACTCGCAATCCTCCTGCCCCGGTCTCTCGAGGGCTGGGATTACAAGCTTGCACCACCGTACCTGGCTGCCTGTTTTGTTTTTTAATGTGGCTTGTAGAAAATGTAAAGTTATGCGTATGGTTCGTCCTGTTTTTCTATTAATACTCCTTTGGGCTGTGGGAATCTAAACATTAAAAAGGCGGATTAAAGCTCTCCGAGAAGGTAACTACGCTTGGTGCCAAACATGAGGACCAGGGTGAAACCCGGCCTCTGGCGGGCAGGGCCGGAGGCTGCGTGGGCGGAACGGTCGCGACCGCAGTGGGGACCGCGGAAGGAGGTCGGGGAGGCCCAGAGCGGCGGGGGACAGGCTCGGCTTGGACGTCCTGTCGGGGACTGACCAGTGACACTGGGTGTGAGTCCATGGGCGGGAAGGGGAGGGGCAGAGCAGCAGGAGGCGGGCAGGGGCGGCCGCCCCTCGGGTCCTTCCTCCCAGCCCTGCTCCAGGCTGGTGGGAGAATTTCTGGAGGAACAGCAGGAAGATGCGGTTTGGAAAGCAGTGAAGGGAGGACTAAGGGTGGTGGTGCATGTGGGGAAAACCCCGAGGCCGTGGAGGTTTGACCCGTGCCGGGGAGGGAGGAAGCTCTCACGCTGCCCGGGGAGGGCCTGGAGGAATCGGTGGGGGACTGCTCCGGGCTGCACCTTGACCTCGGCCCACTGACTTCCGGACCCCTGTGTGACACCTCAGACATGGCCACTGGTGCCCTGGGAAGATGGCAGAGTCACCCGTGGTGACGATGACTGTCCCAAAGTAACACTTCAGTGATGGAAGGCAGTTCACATGTGTGGTGAAGGGAAGTTAAACCAATACCCCCAGATGGCCCCTTTAGCGTTCAGCGACTTGATCCAATAGTTTGATTTATTGCCCACTGTCTTAGCTTACTGTCTCTGTGACAAAATGCGTGAGCAAATTCAGTGTAAAAGAAGAAAGATTTCTTTTGGCCCACGGTTTTGGAGGGCTCCATCCGTGGTTACCCATCCGGGTTGTTTCCAGGCGTGGTGAAACCCAGCATCCTGACGGAGGCACCTGGCAGCGGGCAGCCACTCGTCTCCTAGGGATGGAGACGCACCGAGAGAGCTGCTGGGGACGGCAGAGCCCAGGAAGCTATGAATTCGGCAGTGGGTAACCTGATCATGAGCTTAGTGCCCTCGGGATCGAGTCATTCCCAAGGCCTCACCGGGGCACACTGCTGCCCTGAGCCCCAGCCCTCCTCTCGGGAGCTTTTGAAGGGCCCTTTGAGGTGCAAACCATCACACTCACACAGGGGTCGGCTAGGGGCCACCGGCTCACTCACAACCACACTCCGTCCCCGTGAGGCTTGCATCTGCAGTGCGCGTCTTCGGAGACTTCCCTGGGGTGGACGTCCAGCCAGCAGCTACAGTCACACAGGGGCCATCGTGGGCCAGCTTGGGAGGACAGCGTCATTTCCTGCACATCCATTTGCCAAAATGCACTGACGTTCCCAAATTAATTATATTAGTGCACTTTAAGTATGAATAATGATCCCTCTATCATAGGAAATTTGTACCTGTACATGATACAGCTTGATTCTTTTTCCCCCAATCCCCTCCCCTTCCTTCCTTCCTTCCTTCCTTCCTTCCTTCCTTCCTTCCTTCTTTCCTTCTGTCTTAGTTACTTTTCACTTGTTGCTGAGACAGAATACCTGATGCCCAAAATTAGGGAAGGAAAGGTTTATTTCTTACAGTTCTTGGGGGTTTCAGCCCATACTCAGTTGGCTCCAAGGTAGCATGGTGGGGCAGCCATTCGTGGTGGCCACAAAACAGCAAGGAGAACTGGCAAGAGAGAAAGGGAGAGAGAGGGGAAGATGCGCCTTTCTAACACTGTGTGTCAGCTCCACCTCCGGGCGGGTGCAGCACTCACATCACCAATCCCAGTGCCAGACAACAAACCAATCACAATGCCAGACTCAGCCCTGTCCAGCCACAATTACATGAGACTTTGTGGGGGGCACACAGCATCAAACCCATACACTTTCTTTCCTTCCCTTTTCCCCCTTCCTGGTTTTCCTTTTCATTTGAACATTTTCTTCCATTTTGTTGGAGACCACTATGAAGCAGCTCTGAGCAGGATTTAAAATTAACTAATTGGCTTTCTATGTTTATCTGTGAGCCTGTCCAAGGCCTAGGCCCTTTGCCTGGTGATGGGAGCTGATTCACAGTAAGTGAACCTCTATGAATCCCTGGTCTTGGCAGAGGCCTTAGTGGCCTGGGATGCCAGAGATACCTCAAAGGGTAAGATAAAGCCACAGCTGAGGACGCCTGGCTCTGATCCCAATTAAGTAGATAGAGACTGCAGCTGCAGACATCTCACTCCTGCTGTCTCACTCCCACCATGAATGTTATTATAAAGATAAGACGGTCCTCCTAAATTGGCATAATTTACTACTTGGAGAAGTCTTTGAAGCGACTCCCAAGGTCTTGCTCATTTCCCACACTTTCCTCAGTATCCCCTCTCTTTTAGAAAATGTAATAAGTATGGGCCGCCCAGAAGAGCCCTTGTCTTAGCCACCAGAGTCATGAACTCTGCAGAGGGCTTTGATCCTCCTGGAGCCCTAAAATCATACCACCTATCTCATTTATTTAAGCCTTTGCTGTACACTCATTTGGGAGTTTGGGGATCTAGGCCAGGTCCCCAGTACTATTTCCCAATATCTGTTACACATTTGGTCCTTATTTACACTTTTGCTTTCTCACATGAGAGAAACAGCATGATATTCAGACATGTGTGTCCGCCTTATCTCACTGAAGAGCATGGTCACAAGGAAGGCACTGACATTTTCCCAGTGAGGGCAGTAGACAGTTTTCCATCTGTAAGTCTTGGAGGTGGGAAAATCAACAAACACTACTGATAAGACAAAATTACCCTGGACCACCAATGTAATTTGGTCTTTGATTATCAAATTCAACTGTCTATATAAAAATCAAATTAATGAAATTGTAAATTCCCCCATACCATATTGCTGTGGCACTGCTGTATTGGAGTACAGTACTGAATTTCATCAGGACTGAGTTTCAGCTGCTGAAGAAAAGCAGCAAAACAGAGAAGGAATCCTATGTGATGACCCACTCATTATGCAAATTACTTTATGAGCTATCAGGGGAATTAACAACACTGGGCTTCTGAGAGATGCAGAACAGAATGATTAAGTGTCAGACTGAAGTCACCAGATTGGTTCAGAACTTGAACTCGTATCTACAGTCGCCATATCTATACTCCCTGCACTTGGGAGGCTGAGGCAGGAGGATTTACAGTTCAAGGCCAACCTGGACTACCTAGCAAGATCCTGTTTCTATAAACAACACAAGAGAAAAAGAAATGAAGTAAAATAATCTGAAAAAAATAACTCAGCAGTCCAACTCAGTGACTCATTTGAAAAATAAAACAGCAATCAGGTGGCATCATACAGCAGTGCATGACACTTACCACTCTTACTCTTTGTTCTTTGACCTTCGTAATGATTGTCACCAGGAAATTAGTAAGGTGGGCCGTCTGGATGCTACCTAGACTACAAGACTTTTTGTGAACACTTTTAAACAAATACAGCCTGCCCAGCACACTGGAGGAGACAATGAGGGTAATAATTATGTAATGCTAAGTGTATGCTAATAAGAATTAAGATTTCAAAAAGGTGCTTATTAAAGGAAGATGAGTCCAGCCCAGCCAAGCACATGCTGGGTGGAGCTGTCCCAGTGCCCTAAAAGTCTTCCTACTGAACGTGTAGTAAATTCTCCTTTAGAAACAAAATCATACTGTGGCTTCTTGGCTAGACCACCTGCAAGGTCTGCAAGGGCTGTGAGGTGGCAGAAACACAAGGTTCAGGGGTGTGGCCGTGCGGCAGGTCCTAGAGTTTTCGAACTCGCCCAACCAGGAGCAAGGCCCCGGCACTATACACCTGGGACTTGCCCAGGCTTGCCCTGCACTTCAGAGGCTCTGAACACCTTGCAGCCAGACACAAGGTCCGGGTGGTGCCACACTCTAGGGTGCGCTCTGCTTAACTGCCTGGGTCCCAGAGGTTCCAACCCCACCCGCTAAGGTGGAGGGTCCAGCAACACAATTGAGGAGTGTGCCCTCACTAGCTGCACAGAAGATCCAGTTCTACCCAGTCCTGTGCAATCCATCAGGGGAACACCCGGCCAGCCTCAAAAGACACAGAAGTACTGAGCCCAGCCCAGCCCAGAGCCCCAGAGCTGCTCATCAGGGAGTGGCCAGCCTAGCTGCATGGCCTTAGAGAACTTGAGCTCTGCCCATCAAAACACAAGGCGTGAGCTCTATTGTTCAGCGGTGCAGCCAAACAGCACGTCCTAGAGGTTGCAAACCAGCCCAACCAGGAGCAAGGCCCCGGCACTATACGCCTGGGACTCACCCAGGCTTGCCCTGTCCAGAGTCTCTGAACTCCTCACGGAGACTCAAGGTCCTGGTGGTGCCACACTCCGGGGTGTGCTCCGTCTAGCCACCTGGGTCCCGGAGATTCCAAACCCACCCAGCCAGGCTCACAGTCCAGTGACACACACCAGAGCTGCATCTCTGTTAGCCACTTGGGTCGTAGGGGTTCTGAATGCTACATAGCCAGGTTCTAGACCCCGGCAACAAGCCCCAGGGGTGTGATCCTGCTAGTTACAGGGAGGATACAAACTTTGTCCAGCCCAGCATCCCAGAGCAATCTAACAAAGTACCTCAGGGGGACACATTGTCAGGCTCACAGACCACAGAACACAAGGGTCCAGTGCAATAATCTGGAGGTGTGCCCTGGCTAGCCACGGGGATATTGGAAGATTGAAGCTCTAACCAGCACAGTACTCCAGTGCAATCCATCAGGGTGTTGCCTGCCCAGCCACACAGGTCCCAGAAGAATATGACAAAATGAAAGACCAAGAGGCAGTCTCAATCCCCCAGACCACTGAGAACAAACCCAAGAGACACTGAAATAGAAGACACTGGGAGTCACACAGCTGAACTTTCTGAAATGATAGCAAATGAAGTAAAGAAACAACTCTATGAAGCTATAGAGAAACTCAAATCAGAAATAATTTCTCAGTTAAAAATTGAAATGACAATTATTATGAAAGAAATGCTGTGTATATCTAAAGAAGATCAAGACAAAAAAAAACAGAAGAACATAAGAAAATGATGGAAACTTTGAATGAACAATATAAGACACAAATAGAATGCATGAAACAGATTCAAAGGGAAATTCAGGAAATGAAAAATTCCATGGAAAGTTTGAAAAACCACTTGAATGAAGCTGAAGATAGAATCTCAGACCTTGAAGACAGCAATGGAAGCTCATGATCATGAGAAAATATCTCTTAAAAATAACAAGAAACCAAGAAACAACAATTCAACAGCTGCAGGATGATGCCAAGAAAAATAGCATAAGATTAATAGGCATCAATGAAAAAGCAGGGGTCAATACTAATGACCTGTGAAGACTATTTGCAGAAATAATAATAGAAAATTTTCCAAACATGGGAAGAGAATCTGATATACAGGTAAGTAAGGCATACAGAACCCAAATTAACCATAACCAAAATAAATCTTCACCCAGATATATAAAATTTAGGGTATCAGAAATACAGCATAGGAGCAAAATACTAAAACCTGTCAGAGGAAAAAAAAACAGATCACCTATGAAGGAAAGCGTATCAGAATCACAGCAGAATTCTCAACACAAACCATTAAGTCAAGAAGAGCTTGGAGTGAAGTATTTCAAATCCTGAAAGAAAACAACTTTCAACCCAGATTGATGTATCCTGCAAAACTATCTATAAAAATTGATGGAGAAATAAGATACATCCATGACAAAAAACAACTGAAGACATTTATGGCCACTAAACCAACACTACAAAGAATACTTAAAGACACTCTAGAAAGAGACAAAAATAGCTACAATCTTAAGAACAACAACAAAAGGAAACCACTAAGCAGTACAAATAATTAAACAGAAAATGTAGAAAACCAACAACAGAAAGATATCATGACAGTGATGAGTCAGTACATATCAGTTATATCAATCAATGTAAATGGTCTCAGCTCACCAATAAAAAGAAACAGACTGGCAGAGTGGGTTAAGAAACAAAACCCAACAATATGCTGTGTACAAGAAACACATTTCACTCAAAAGGAAATTCACAGACTAAAAATCAAAGGCTGGAAAACAATACTCCATGGACCAGAAACCCAGAAAAAAGCAGGGGTAGCTATTTTGTTTGCAGACAATGTAAACTTCAAACCGAAAATGATCAAAAGAGATAAAGAAGGTCACTACATACTTGTTAGGGGAAAACTTCAAGAGGAAGAGATTACAATCATAAATATGTATGTACTGAATACGGGAGCACCCAACTATGTAAGACAATTCTTAATAGACATGAAAAACCAAATAAGCAATAATACAGTTATAACAGGGGACCTTAACACCCCACTGACAGAGAGAGATAGATCAACCAAACAAAAAAATCAGCAAGGAAATAACAGAACTGAATCAAACTTATGAACAAATGGGCCTAGTAGATGTGTACTGTGTGTTCCACCCATCAACATCAGAAAACACATACTTCTCAGCTGCACATGGGTCATTCTCTAAAATAGATCATATACTGGTCCACAAAACAAGCTTAAGTAAATGCAAAGGAACTGAAATAATTCCATGCACATTATCTGGCTATAGTGCAGTAAAATTGGAAATGAATGACAAAAAAACCCATGAGAACCCCATAAACACATGGAAATTAAATAATACTCTCCTAAACAATCAATGGGTCACAGAAGAAATTAAAGAAGAAATTAAACGATATCTACAATTGAATGAAAATGCAAATACAAATTACTGGAACCTGTGGGACACAATGAAAGCAGTCCTCAGAGGGAAATAGACAGCACTAAACTCCCACATCAGAAAAATGGAAGGAACACACATGAACAACCTAATGCTGCACCTCAAACTTCTAGAAAAAGAAGAGCAAGTTAAGTCCAAAGCCCAAAGAAGGGAGGAAATTATCAAGATCAGAGCAGAAATTAATGCAGTTGAAACTAAGAAAACAATACAAAGAATTAATGAATCCAAGAGTTGGTTCTTTGAAAGAGTAAATAAAACTGACAAACCCCTAGCCAACCTTATCAAAAAGACTAAAGGAAAAACTCAGATTCATGCAATAAGAAATGAAAAGTGTGAAATCACTACAGACCCTGTGGAAGTGCAGAAGATCATCAACACCTACTTTGAAAACCTTTACTCACATAGATTCAATGATACAGAAGAAATTGACAGATTCGTAGAAACCTATGAATTATCAAAGCTGAATCAAGAAGATGTAAAACTGCTGAATAACCCAATTTCAGCTAATGAAATTGAAAATATAACTAGAACCTTACAAACAAAGAAAGGTCCTGATGGATTCATGCTGAATTCTACAAGAAATTCAGGGAAGACTTAATGCCAACACTCCTCAAACTCTTCAGTGAAATTGAAAGGGAAGTAAGTCTCCCTAACTCGTTCCTGGAAACAAGTATTACCCTCATACCAAAACCAGAGAAAGACCCTACCAAAAAAGAAAATTACAGACCAATCTCCCTAATGAACATAGATGCAAAAATCCTCAATAAAATACTGGCAAATGGAATACACAAATTATCAGGAAGATTATACACCATGATCAAGTGGGATTCATCCCAGGAATGCAGGAATGGTTCAACATACACAAATCAATACATGTAATACACCATATCAACAGGGCCAAGGACAAGAACCACATGATCATCTCAATAGATGCAGAAAAAGCTTTGAACAAAATCCAACACCCATTCATGATATAAACCCTACAGAAAATTGGAATAGATGGTCTCTACCTCAACCTAATAAAAGCCATATATCATAAACCAACAGCCAACATCTTTTCTTGGAGAAAAACGGAAAACTTTCAACCTAAAATCAAGAACAAGACAAGGATGTCCATTATCACCGCTCCTATTCAATATAGTTCAAGAGAAAGAAATAAAGGGAATAAGAATAGGAAAGGAAGAAGTGAAACTATCATTATTTGCAGACGATATGATACTCTACATAGAAGACCCCCAAAAATCCATTAGAAGACTTCTAGAAGTAATAACCAAATTCAGTAATGTAGCTGGATACAAGGTGAACACTCAAAAATCAATAGAATTCCTGTACACAAACAACAAAATCACTGATAGAGAAATAAGGGAAACCACACCCTTCACTATAACATCCAAAAAAATGAAATACTTAGGAATCAATCTAACAAAGGAAGTAAAAGATCTATACAGTAAAAACTACATTACTCTGAAGAAGGAAACTGAAGAAGATTTCAGAAAATGGAAAGATATTCCCTGTTCATGAAAAGGAAGAACAAACATTGTGAAAATGGCCATTCTCCCAAAATTATTATACAGATTTAATGCAATCCCAATCAAAATACCACTTGCCTACCTCACAGAGCTAGAGAAAGCATTTCTGAAATTCATCTGGACCAGCAGAAACCTAAAATAGCAATGGCAATTCTGGGCAACAAAGTTAAGGCAGGAGGCATCACAATCCCTGACTTGAAACTATACTACAAAGCTTCTATGATAAAATCAGCATGGTACTGGAATCAAAACAGACCTGAAGATCAATGGAATAGATTAGAAGATACAGCCACAACTACAAACACACTTAGCCACCTCATCTTTGACAAAGGGGCCAAACGTGTACATTGGAAGAAAGATAGCCTCTTTAACAAATGGTGCTGGAAAATCTGGCTTTCTATATGCCGTAAACTAAAACTAGATCCATGTCTATCACCATGTACTAAAATAAAGTCAAAATGGATCAAAGATTTGAATATTAAAACAGAGACACTAAACTTGCTAGAAGACAAAGTAGGTAGAAAATCTTGATGACATAGGAATAGGCAGAGAGTTCATGAACAAAAATCAAACTGCACGGGAAACACTTTCCAGAAGCTACAACTGGGATCTCATCTTACTAAAAAGTTTTTGCATGTCAAAGGAAATCTCCAACAGAGTGAAAAGAAAACCCACCAACTGGGAAAATATCTTAGCCAATTGTCCATCAGACAAAGGACTTCTATCTAAAACATATAAAGAATTAAAAGAAATCAAGCCCTAAAATTCAAGGACCCAATCCAAAAATGGGCATCTGAGATGAATACAGACTTCTTAGAGAAAGAAATACAAATGGCAAATAAATATATGAAAAAATGTTCAAAATCAATGGTCATTCGGGAAATGCAAATTAAAACAGCACTGATATTCCATCTCATTCCAGAAAGAATGGCCAAGATTAAAAAATCAACCAACAATAAATGCTGGAGGGGCTGTGGGGAAAGAGGAACTCTTCTCCACTGTTGGTGGGAGTGTAGACTGGTGCAGCCACTGTGGAAGTCAGTGTGGAGATTCCTCAAGAAGCTAGGATTAGAGATCCCATTCAACCCAGCTATCCCACTTCTGGGCATTTTCCCAGAAGAATTGAAAACATCATTCCACAGTGATATTTGTGCACCCATGTTTATAGCAACCCAATTTGTAATAGCCAGATCTTGGAAACAACCCAAGTGCCCATCAATCAAGGAATAGGTAAAAAAGATATGGTATTTTTATATAATGGAATACTACTCAGCTATCAAGAAAGATTGCTACAACTCGAGCGTAAGACCGGCCTGAGCTACACGGTGCAACCCTGCCTCAAAAAACCAGGGCCAGGAGTTTGGCTCAGCGGCTTACGCGCCTGTCAGGCAGGCGCGGGGTTGTGAGTTCAATCCCCCATGCCGCAAAAAAAAAAAAGAAAGAAAGAAAGAAAGAAAGATTGCACTGAGATTTTTATAAGTAAATGGACACGACTTGAGACCATACTCGTAAGTGAGATAAATCAAACCCACATGTGTAAATACTGTATTGTCGAGCCGAGCATGGTGGCGCACGCCTTTAGTCCCAGCACCCGGGAGGCTGAGGTAGACAGAGCGTTGTGAGTTCGAGGCCAGCTGGGGCTACAACGTGAGCGCAAGGCCGGCCTGAGCTACATAGTGCGACCCTGCCTCAAAAAACCAGGGCTGGGAGTTTGACTTAGTGGCTTAAGTGCCTGCCCTTGGAGGCGCAAAGTTGTGAGTTCAATCCCCGGTGCCGCCAAAAAAAAAAAAGCAAACAAATAAACAAAAAAAAACACCTTATTGTCTCCCTAGTGTAAGAAACTGTAAAAGTATATATGATCCAAAATCTACAATAAATACTCTGTAAGGGTAAAAAACTGCTCAAATAGCAAAAGTAATTGGGAAAGGGAAAAGCAGGAAAGAAGGAAGGGAAAAGGAAATAGACATAAATCTGTATATACGTGTATGTAAGATAACTAAAATGACTATACCACTGAATGTATTAGTTATTGAGAAAGATCGGTTAATACTCATATGATTAGATCAATTTTGCATGTCTGTATCTGTTAATGCAAACAACCGTGTTGAAGGTAACGATATGCAATATTGCCACCATTGTCAAGTTCCTATCATCTTGTTTTGTAAACCTGTAATGTTACTGTTGTGGATTCGCTGTTGTCATTTGTTTTTCTCTTTTGGTTTTTGTCTTTCTTGTATGTGTCTTTTTTTCTCTTAAATAAAAAAAAAGAAAGAAAGAAAGAAAAAGAAAAAAGAAACACAAATTACTCCTGGTGAGGGCTGGAGCCGGCTGTGAACGGGACCGGGTTCCTCCCGTTAGATCTGTCGCAGCCGGGCATCTCAGGGCAGCTGGGCTGATAATAACCGACTCTCCGCAGCAGTGCTGATGCGACGAAAAGACGGCAAACAAAGGACAGCTGGCAGCAAATGGGTGCCAGCAGGGCCCGCCCGCTCCATTCCGTTTCCTGCCTCTTTTCCTGCGCCTCAGTGTAATTACTTCTGCCCTCATTTGTTTCCATGGCATTCTGAAATGCAATTAAAATGATCTTTTGGAAACTGAAGTCAGAGCTTGCGGTGCTCGGAGCGTCTCCAGAAGCAGAGCGGGGCTCCGGGGTGAGTGGCTCTGTGCATCTCCCTGCCTGCCGGGGAAACAGCAAGTGAACCTCCGCGCTCAGGGCAGCCTTGGAGGGGACGGGCGAGCACTGTGGGCTCACAGCCGAGCGGCCTTTCTCGACTGGGAGAGAGGAGTCTTTGCCTTGGCCAAGGCCTTGGGCTTCTCTGCAAATATGAGCAGCAGCAGTATTTTCTCTTGTTTTACCTGTCCCTGAGGTGCGCCAGCAAAAACTCCAGAGACGTGGGGACGCCCCTATGGGGTGGAGCTGGCCAGCAGATCACCAAGGACACGTGGTCCTCTCTTGAAAGGGAGATTGCCCAGTGCCCGGGGGTCC
>RJWM01035086.1:0-19199 GCA_004363535.1 Dasyprocta punctata | reverse complement strand
TGGCTTCCCCTTAAATGAAAACAATGGTTTCTTCCCCTCATCAAATTAATACTCAAGGGAAGCACTTGTTTTAATCCTGCGGCTGCCTGTCCCCCCTGCCACCTGTGTTTGGTTGGATTTGATGACTCTAGCCAGGGTCTCAGGAGTAGCTTCAGTAGTCACTTTTATCCTCAGGCTATGGAGGAACTAAATGAGACTAAAGGCAAAGGCCCGTGGCTTCCTGAGCAGCATTCACTCTTCTGACTTCTACTCATCTCGTCTGTCACCTTGCCCTCTCCTGGAGAACAGGAAATAAGGTCAGGAAAGAAAGGAGGACGGACAGAAAGGAGCTGGCGTTGGGCTGGCCAAGCTCATGCTCGGTTAGCCCAGCCGCTGAGCCCAGTGCCAAGAGAAGCCGTGACAAGGGCGCACTCCTGGGAACGCCCTGGCTCAGGCGTGTGTCCCCCGGGGAGACGCAGCCGGCGGCCCGTGTCACAGCACCCTGGTCTCCAATCTTCTCTCCGGGGAGTGGGCCGTGCTCCCTTCTCTCTCAGAGCCCCCCAACTCCTCTGGATTCCGAATACTCTGTCCTGACAGACAAATTGTACTTAGAACCACAGAAGGCTTTCTTGGTGGATATGCCTCAGACTTACAATTTTAACTAAAATGCTTTTTCTAACATCGTCTTAGTTGGTTTTGAGAGTTGAATTTGTTTTATTTTGGTGTTGCTAATACAAGTAACATCTACTTTAGGCCCTTCCTATATAAGAGTTCCTGTCATATTTTTACAGAACTTTGGAGTAGTCAAAAGGAGGTCTTCAACTAGTCAGGGTTTTTCTCAAAATATTTTCCTACTGAAGGAGAAAATAAAATCAGTATGTTGATTATAATTATGTTCAGCTGGGGGTAGACAGAAACTAAAACCAAAACACTGCCAGCATTAACGAGATATTTGTTTCTCTATTGTGAAAAATCGTAATCCCAGATTCATAGACCCCATTCTGTGCTGAATTTTCCCATCGAGGATAACAAGGGGCTCAAAGTCTACACCTGGAATTAAAGTCACGCTTTTGGCACCGGAGCTGACTCCTGAGCACATCGTCTGTGTGCAGCCACCCAGCCCTCGAAACCAGCCCTGCACCACCCCTCAGTCACCCCTCACTCCCGCCGTGTCCACTGCTCCTCTCCTTTCCCTGGTCCCCACTCCGTGACCCTGCTTCAGTTGCCGACTTCTCCGGAGCGCTCCCACCTGCCACCTCCTGGTGTCACTGCTTTACATGCCTTACCTCCTTACAACCCAGACATGATTATTATTATTATTACCACCGTTTTACAGAGGAGGAAATTAAGGAACTAACTCTCCCAAATGTCACATGTTGAACAGTAATGCCGGGATTTGAACTGAACCCAGGTGTCCACTCTGAAACATCCTTTTTACAGCACTGAGGATCAAACCCAGGACGTCGCCCATGTTAAGCACGTGCCTTGTGGCAGGGCCACGCCCCTATCCCAAGTGCGCTCTTCACGGCCGTAACTTCCTGCTTTAGCTCTCGCAGTTTCTCTGATTATTATAGAAGATCCTGGTTTCCTGGGCTTCTCCTCTCCAGCCTCACTGACTCCCCCGCAATGCCAGTTCCCATTGGACTTGCCACCATGGCCACCTTTCTGAAACACTGTCCGATTGGGTTGGTTGAAGCCCATTGAACCTTGGGGTGCAGGCTCCAGCTCCTCCGTGGTGCACAGGCAGCTGCGGGCTCTGCGGGTCTCCCCGGCCTCCTGAGCCATCCGGCCTCACTGCTCGGAGTCCCAGACCCCACCTGTGTCTAGCTCCTGGCTTTGCCACTCACTCAGAGCTGTCATTACCAGTTCAGCTGTGACGAAAACAGCTCCAGGGTCCCCCAGGCTGAACAGGGCCCCCTGGGCTTCGGCTGAGTTGCTGGACTGTCTGGCAGCGTGATAAACAGCACACGCTCCTTTGCTGGCCTGTAGAAGCTCTTTGGGGCAAGTATTGGTCCTTCGTATCTGTGGTAGGGACCACAGTGCTTGGTGCAAAACAGTCACCCAGGAAATTGCCAAATATGAACAAACTGAACTTAACTATTTCATTTCACCCCACCATTTTCCTAAACAAAGCCTAGGACACGGAGATCCCTGACTATCACTGGCTTTACCCTGGCTTATTCACCTGGAGGAGAGAATTCTTCTCGGAGCAGGATCCGAATAATCCAGAGGCCACACAGTTTGCGAGGTGCACTGTGGGGAGAGATGTGAGGATCCACAAGGAAAAATCTGGATCAAAAAGAAGAATGTGAATACACACAAGGAGGAAAACATCTATGACACAGGAACCGCCTCCCCAGGGCACAGAATGTGTCCAAAATCTTTGGGAGCTGTTTTTAAAGGAGATAACCAAGGAAATTTAAGAGCGGAAATCACATGGCTGTTGCTTTTGGGGAAAGTCAGCGCACAAATTCATGGGCTGTAGGAGTTTTAAAAAGATCACAATAGTTTTATTTATTTCATAAGATTCTGGTGCCTCGGTGGCCGGTTTCCAGGTGAAATTACCTTCGCTGGCCTTGGCTCATTCTCTTCTCCTTACTAATCATCCCCTCAGACCCACACACGTTAGACAGAGCGATGTCCTTTACCACTAAAGAATCACAGCCCAGAGGCTCGCGTTGCCATGGAAACAGAATCACTTTCTGCTGCAAGACACCTCGATTTGTCGGCACAATTATGAAGCACAATGCATTGGAAGGGCTGGGATGGGAATCAGATGTTCTGCCCATCAGTGCTACACTCGGCCTTGGGGAGAATAAATGACTTTCAATTAGAGTACTTAAATATCTTTTAACTTTAATAATTATTATTAGAGCCCCAACAGAATTTTACTTGGAATGGAGTAAAAAAAATTGGGTTTGCCGTGAAAGGGAGAGCTATAAATTCTTTCAGACCAGAATGCTTCTGTTAAAGGACATAAGAGGGAATTTGTAACTAATGATTTAATTGCGCATAAAACAAGAGTCTCTTTGCTTTTTGGTTTCCTGATTTGATCCTATTGTGGATTTGCGAGGCTGTCCTCATCGCTGTCTTTTTCAGTCCCTAAACCTGCTTTCCTAGTAGCGAGCATGAATACTTACACCTGCGTCTTGTGTGGGGTGTGTGGTCCCACTTCCTCTGTTCTCGGCTTGCAGGGAGCCCCAGCTCAGCCTGTCTCTCTCCTACTTCTGGGTCTTCGGCCTCTCCCCATCCAACACCCCAGCTCCTTTTGCTACCTGGTTCTGCTACTAGAGGTTTCTCTCCACCATGTGCCCCAGCCTACATTCAGTTGCTTTCCTCTTTTCTCTCTGTGTTAACTGCTGCTTATAGTTTGTACTACTGTCTCACACAGCAAATCTGCCAGACCCGTGCTGCTGGGAGGATCAACTCGGTAACATCTGGAAACAAATCAAGGATCCCTCACCCATGCAGCTCTAAAGATCCTCACAGTCACTGCGTTTCCTTACAGATTATTAAAACAAGCAGCCACAAAAAGAGCACACACACACACACACACACACACACACTTACCCCTCCACATTACCTCTGAATCTAATTATAAACACAGAGAAAATCGCATATGATGAAAAGGAAAGTCTGTTGTTGACTGGCTAGCAATTAGAAAAGACGATGACACTTTCAAAGTACTTGTGTGTTAGTTCTGGAGACCAGGAAGCAGCTGTGAGAGACCAGTGATGACTAATCAGTAGCAGGCACAGTTGCATCCGTCATCCCACCGAATTCTTAAATTGTTTCCACTTTATGAATGACATACAGAAAAGTGGCTCAAATGTCTTTTTTTTTTTTAAACTGTCATTCCCAAAGTCACTACACAAGCCCTGATCTATGATTCAAGTTCAGGGTCCATTTCAGCTGCACCCCCTGGTGGAGGGTCAGGCGGAGCTCTATGTGCAGAGGTGGCAGATAAAACTCAAGGGCCACAGGACAACAGTCCTGACTGTGTCCCCCCTGGCAGGACACTGGAGAAATGATTTGTGTCTGACTCAGACTTGTTCATCCTTAATCAACGTGGATGAATATCCTCTTGTTTCATCGTGCGTATAGGATGAAGCAGTTCATGTACACAAAACGTGTCTACAACCCTAAGGACAAAGACATCTGTGTTTCTGTAGGAAGAGAGGCTACCCGACACTGTAACAGGTCCAGATAAACAGTGCCACATTGCTGTCAATCAATCCAGCCTCCAGATCATCGTCAATCTCAAATCTCCAATCTTTTCTATAGCAGATGTTGTCACATATCTCTTCTGTGTCTCCCAAATCATCTAGCACAGTGCTGGCTTGGTGGTAGACACTGGCCACTCGATTTTAAGTGATGGAATGGTGATTAAATCAAGCCATCCTCCAATATCTATTTAATTCACCATTTATAGACCTAATTTTATTGTAATATCAGAGGATTCATTAAATGCCTAGGTACAGTTAGCTCAAGTTGCTTCATGAAAATACATTCATAATCTCGGTTCACAGTATTAGCCAATTAGTTTTTACAAAGAATCAAATTATGACTTCTTTCTTTATTATCACATATAAGGAAATAACTCATTGCTCTAAAGCTTGCCTTTCAGAGAACCCAAGAAATGTTAGTGAAATAAGTATTGAAAAATCACTTACCTAGTGCCTAAAATTAAATCCCTCCTTTTACACCTCTAGTAAATTAACAAAAACAGCCCCGTTTTAGTATCTTAGTGTGTACATACTGTACGTTGGACTTTAAGCACACTACCCCCTCCTCTTTTTTTCTTTTGTCTTTTTGAGATGGGGTCTGACTATGCAAGTCAAGCTGGTCTTGAACTCACTATGTGGCTCAGGTTGGCCTTGAACTCCCAGCAATCCTCCTGCCTCAGTCTCACAAGTGCTGGGATTATAGATGTGCACCACCACACCTGGTTAATGTATTTTTTCTTCTTTTCTTTGGTACCAGGAATTGAACTCACAACCTCATACTTGCCAGGCAGGCACTGTGCCACTGAGCTACATCGCTGCCCTTACTATCTCTCATTTTGTAACAATCCTACAAAATGGAATGTAATAATGGAAACCACTTTGTAGATGAGAAACAGATTCAGAGAGTTACAATAACTTGCTCAAGTCACAATACCAGTGTCACAGTGTGACCTGTTACAGGTCACTTCCACAGATCCGCCCTTAGCCACGCGTCCGAAACTGGTGCACAATCCCCTCTGGGAAAACCAACTTTCCTTCAATGCCTATTTCTGTCAAGTCTTCATCCTTCATTTTGTAGGTGGAAGGAGGGAAGGAGAGAGTGGGGAGGGAGAAAGGCAGGGAGGGAGGGAAGAAGTAAATAAGACAAGAGAAGAGGAAAGGAAGAATAGAGATAATGGGTCTCTCTGTCTAACACACCTTTCGAGTTACCCGAGTATAAAATGGGACCCATCCAACATTTTTGCGGTAATCAGCACTGTTGAATGACAAACCTCTGAAGCTGCTGGTTTGGGCTGGTTTGATGGCATCTGCTCTGTTTTCACTTTGCAGGAGAGGTGTTCTTGCAGATTAAAGGGCCGCTGGAAGAGATTTATAAAATCTACTGCTATCAGCACGACGAGGCGCAGAGCATGCTGGAGGCCTGCGAGAAGGAGGAGGAGCTGATGAGACACGTGGGCCCCTGCCTCCAGGCCTTAAAGTAAGCAAGGCGGTCCCGGTGGTGTCTGCTTGCTTGGCACCTGGCGGGGCCATCTGGCAGGGGATATCAGGGAAGGCTCTCACACGAATCCCGGGCCTGGGCGCTCTGCTCTGTGCTCTCTGGAGGAACAGCAGCCCTGCCAGAAGCCTGCACACACTGCTTTCTTCCCTGGAAGGTTGGCTAAAATAACACGGGCAAAGACTCAGGGCTTAGTGGAGAGAAAAAGTGCACTATCAAAATAATAATGAAGTCCAGAAGGAAAACCCTGTCTTAAAGCTGCCATCACCTGGCAATGCCACACGTCCCAGGGACGCACTGGGCAAAACGGGGCCCTGCGCTTCCTGGAGCACGGTGACTAATGGGCTTTGTGGGTGTCTTGCAGACCCCAAGTGGCCCTCCTCTTCCCCCAGATGCCTTGTGGGGCATGAGGGGACATTGGCAGTCAGTGGCAGGACAGTCGGCCACACCCTCCTTCCTCAGCCCTGAGGTGCTGGGAAGGATGCTGTATAACACACAAATTTAAAGAAATATCCACTCACCATAAAAATCCAAAAAACAGAAGAAAGTATGAATGAGGTTTTTTTTTTAAAGAGACTAAAACCAAGGAAAATAAGACAGAATAAAACCAATCAAAGTAAGCCAGGATAAGTGATACAGGACTTCAAGACCTTATGAAACCAACAGTAGTTACCATAATGCCTTTTGTTATCTTTAGAATAGCTGCAGATAGCTTTGGACATAGTAAAAATCGAACACAACAGAATAGAATAGAAATGATGAAAACAAAACAATGAATGCAATAAAGGATTTCAAAACAAGCCACTAGTAAATTCAAAAGGGCTACCACAATATGTCTTGCTGTCTTTCAAATAGCTGCTTATGCCATCAGATTTAATATAATCAAACAAAACTAAAGAGAATAAAACCCAACCCAACGAAACAATGAAAATGATATGGCTTCCCTATGGGGATCACTTCCTGGTGAGGCCTAGTTCTCTCCCCCCGCGGTCTGTGAGTAAGATTTTTAAGCCATGCTATTTCACCACCAAATAGTAAACAGAGTTTTTGTTTCCATTTGATGCTTTTTAATGCACACACAGTTGGCCGTGCCGGGTGAAGTTTTAAGAGGACTTTGGCATCTTACCATGTGTGCAGTTCCTGGCCTCCTGACTCTGAAAGCTGATGTTACTCTCCAGCTCAGCATAGCGCCCAGGGTTCTCTATGACCTTTTGCTGTCAGTGACCGCAGTTAGGCCAGTGACAGGCGACACAGAGAGCCATGGTGTGTACATCGGTGCACACCAGTCCGACTCCCAAACACCTCCCTTGGACACTGTGTTATGGGGGCTGGGCAGAGGGAAGAGGGTGCCAGGAGTGTGGAGAGGCGTTAAAGTGAAATCAGGAGAGAAAGAGAGACCTTTCTGAAGGAAGGTTTTCCAGACTGGAATTACATCTGAAGCTGGGTTTACAGGGGGCCCCTGAATTTCAATAATGACTGAATGAACGAATGAAATTTCAACTCGGTTGACCCCTACTGGCCATAAAGAAATTGCAACTTTTCTACTCATGGTTTTTATATTATGGAGAACAATATATTCAAAGCATTAAATTGTGAGTATTTAGTTTTCTGCTGTGATGAGCATAGGTCTGGAAGCTAAGAAAACAAAAATAAGTTGAACTTTATACCCAGCCCACAAGGAGCTCAGTGTGATCATCAGTTAATTCTTAAATACAATACCTCATAGTCAGTTCCAGTTAAACACTTCTCACTATGTGCCATTCAGGATGGTGCTATCGTATCAACTCAGAACAACATTGAAGTTTGAAGCTGTATTCACATTAAAAATTTGTATGCAAGAATCAAAGTCCTCTAAATGTACAGCTACATTTTTCCTTGGGAAAGAAATAATAATGACTTCTTAGGTGGGGATGAATGCCTTTTCTACCTTAAAAGAAGTAGCAATGACCAATCCAATAATGACTATCTTGAATCATTTTCTTTCTTCTGTTTCTAGAAACAGAATAAATAGATGTAGCAAGTGAAAATCTAGCCTCTCAGGTCATCAGCCCAAATCCAACCCAGGGATGGAAGGTCCTTGGCTGGGCAGATGAGATTCATCTACATAGCACATGTGCTCAACAGAAGTGGAATTATCTGCAAAGGAGGATGGATATTAGTTTGCTACTCCTTAAGCTTTAACTCCTAAAGGAAAGAGGCAGACCCTGCTTGAACACCCCCAGCCATCTAGGTCAGTGTCATACCCCTTAAAGGGTAAAGGAAACTTTGAAACTTCATCAGGTATCAATTATTGAAAATTACTTTCAGGTCCAATGACTTATTTGATCTTTTTCTGAAAGCTTTGAGTTATTGTCCTATGATGCCCCAAATTTTGCATATGCAGAGCGGTCCTGATTTTCAGAAATAAATGTAGCCACTGGAAGGTGTTAACACTTAGACCCAACAAATCCAGAGGAAGCAGTATTGGCGGAAGTATTTCTTAGGGAAAAGAAAATCAAAATAAAATAGCTTAAGTTAGAGCTATTTTCCCAAAAGTTGCCTTTCCATGGAAATAAAGTTGATGATGAATTGTGCCAGTCTGCCCAAGGCCTGAGAGCTCTGGAATTATTGACATTACAATAATACTGACCTCAATTGAACTGAGCCTTAAATTCTGAGAAACAGGTTTTCAAACAGGTTTATAGGCCAGAGAAAGTCTGCAGCACCCGAGGGCTTGGATTGCCTGGCTGAGTCATCAGTCAAAGCTCGAACAGTCACTCTGCCTTCTCCTAGCGGCTAAAACACTGAGCCCAAGTGCAGGCGCCATTGCTAGTGAATATTAGATACAGCCTCGGTTTTCTTCTGGGAGGAGGGAAATGTGGTTTGAAATAATCTCCATGAGAGAGGTGGCTTCATGCCCCAGAAGCTAAAGTGGGCTTTAAAGCACTTAGATTGCATTTTAACCTAAATTAAAATATGCTTATAGGGGCCTAATAAATATTTATTAAGACTGCAAGATAATGTTGAAAATATTTACACATACTTTTAATATATAAATATAGTACTTGCCTCCCAGGAACACAAACTCTAGTCGGGGAGATAAGTAAACCTGTCAGAAATGTTTAATAACAAAGCAAGAGTTAATTTAAGTAGAGCACCAGGGGCTGAGGTTCAAGACTAATTTCCTAAAGGGAAGTGGAGGTATTGGTTCTGTAACAGATTCAAATTCATAACCTTTGGTTATTCCTTGAAGCCCATTATCATTCAGAGGAGAAAATGCTATTTGTATCCAGAAAGTAATTTTGAGTCTTTCTGGAATGTGAGGGCAGTGTTTCTGGGTGGAATGCTCCCGGGCACCAGTCCGTGGGGGTGTGTAGTAATGATGAATTCCTTGCATATTCCCTCAGATTTCCTGCTGGACCCCTAGAACAGTGTCACTTGTGGTCCAGTCTGGGATCTGCACTTCTACTCACCCCCACGGGGCCCCAGCACACACCTGAGAACTACTTTACAGAAATCGGCCCACAGCGCTCACTGGCCACGTCCCCAAAGGAGATGGGCTTTTATCATCAATTTAACCTATGCATTAATTTAAAAAAGGGAAGACTGTAAACCTCTTCAGAAGTACTGTGCACAACTATATCTATAGCCTACAAATAAGAAACTTGAAGTTTTTATTTATTTAAGGACAAGGGGTTACAACCTGGTATTAATGCTCCCACAGTTTATGTGCAATATTCTATTAATAGACTCTAGAAATATAGAAGCTGTTTGCTAAAGATCTGGTTGCTTAGGTTCTTTGGGGTTATTTAATGCTTCTAGCTGTAAGAAGAAAGTGAAAACATAATAGCTATTAATGCAACCAGAGCTATAATTAGAATAGCCTGTCTGCTACCTCTTTTTTCTGTTTTTCTGGTTATAAATAGCACTCAATTCCCTGCTATGTTTCAGAGGCCCCCACAGGTCTGTTTGTATTGTAACAGAAAAAGAACGAAAGAACCTGCCTAAGTTTTGGGGTCGAAGGAAGACAGGCTGCTAGTCTTGGGCTGCACTGTTGTAAATACATCCATATTTATCTTGCTAACCAAGGGCGCCTCATCGGCGGGAGGGACACCTCAACTGCTAGTCACCTGCTCACCTTTCTCCTGTAGCTTTTCCATTCAGAAAAGCTAGAATCTCATGCAATGCAGAATCTACAGAAATACATTTCAATTTATTCACCACATGGTATGCTTATTGTTCTAAATCGTGCATTCCAAGTAAAAAATTAAAATCTCTTTCGGAATTTCTCTCAGTCCCTTGTTACATAGCATCGTGTCTGAACAAAGGCAGTACAACCCTTCAGGAACAGTCACATAAAAACTGACAATCGTCTGTGACATTATAATACACCCATGCAGGGAGAAGGCCCGGTGATAGGTGTATTAAATCACTTTATCCCATAAAAGGGTAAATGGGGACATTGTAGCATCCTCTTTCCCAAATTTTCCTTGGCTGGGACTAGCATTTGGAAAGTTTTAGTTTAAGAGATTTTTTTTTTAATGGTGAACTAATAAAAAAGGGAATGTTTCAATGCATTGCATCTTCCCTACCAGTTGTGGGTTCCCCTACTGAAAACTCCTTAGGTTCCTTTTATAAAATATTATACCATATGGAACATGAGTTTGATTGATTTTACAGTATTTAGGCTAAATTGGTGAGATAAATGAAACAGAAAGAGAAAAAATTTCATGTCTTTTCCAGGAGTTAAAAGAAAAATTTGAGCATCAAAGTATGCATTCAGTTCCTAAATGTTCAAATTGTTTACTTCCATGGAAAATTGTATTTTGTAAAGATTCATCTTCTCCACAAAACTTTCTGATACATGATTCAAAGCACCTTGGGGAAATGAAAGAGAATAAAAGTTTGGAAAGGGTGTTGAGTTTAAAGGAAATGAATGGAAGGAAATATTGACCAGGGGAAACGGGAGGGCTAGTTTTTTCATTATTGCAGAAAATTCTTTAAGCCATTAATAATTCCCTAAAATTGTGACAGCTACTGATTTTAAAGAAATCATTCTGTGCTTGAACTTCACCTCTAGAGGTCTTGGAGGCAGAAGAACCCAGCTATTTCAAGATGCCCAGGAGTCCATTCATATAAAATACCTCAGATCAAGAAAACAATCATTTCACACATGTGAACCTTCATTTTTCATTTATACAGAGTATTGAGATTATTTTTATAAGCTTATTAAATCCATTTTAAACTGTATGAAGTTAAGCATAGGCATTTATCATTAATTTTTTTCTCAATCACTGAACATAAAAGCACCATCTACCATCATGGGTTGCAGTTATAAAATTTTTTAATAAAACATTCACTGTATTCCAGAAGACTGAAAACAAGAGTCCATGCTGATCAGGTTTTATATACAGATTATTATTTCTTTGTATCCACGAGAGGTTTTTGGAGAAAAACTTCCATCTCCTTTATTCTTTAAATTTAACCCCAATAAGTCGTACATTCTTATTGCTAAGTAATTAATTCGAGAATGCTTTTAGCGTCCACCAAGTGTTGGTTTTTAGATATTGGGATCACTACAGTGAATGAATCCAGTGTAAAAGAAGTAAGTAAAACACACGGTGTGTGGAAAAGTCACAAGTGTTATGGAAGGAGAGAAGTAAAGCCCTAAATGCAATCAGAAGATGGTGTGAGGTAGGGCGAACGCTCCAAAGGTTGGTCAGAGAAGGTTTTTGGGGAAAGGACAGCGACCAGGGAGAGAGGTGGACACGTGGAGGGAGAAAAAGGCAGATCCAAGGAAGAGCGACCAGGGAGAGGGAAGGGCAAGGTGCCCGCGTGGTAGCCAGAGACTGGGGAAAGAGGTGACCTTTAGGAAACCGAGTAAGAGGAAATGGAGAGAGAGATATGGAGTAAGAGGAAATGGAGAGAGAGATTAGGCAAAAGTTAGTAACAACTTGTGAAGGCTTTTTTGAGAGTTACTCATTCAACAGGGAAATGTATGCACAATCTGCTTTAGACTAGAGAGACGTTAGAGAGCATTTTGATAGTGCACTGCGAATCAGACATTTGTTTTGTAGTCTTACAACCTTTTATCAATACATACTGAGACTGAGCTCAGGGCTTCTGCACTGAGCTACATTCCCAGCCCTTTATTTTTATTTTGAGATAGGATCACACTAAGTCAATAAGTTGCCCAGGCTGGGCCCATACTTGTCAGCCTCCTGCCTCAGCCTCCCAAAGTCCTGGGATTATAGATGTGTACCACCGTGCCAGCTTCTTGTGACCTTACTTTCTCTTATTATTATGTCTGGTAGATTTTTTCATACTATGAATAAAAATGTAAGTTTAAATTCATTTTCAAATTACCAAAATTGACTGACTATAATCTGAGTGAACAGTTTTTAATTTTATATAAAGTGTGAAGCAAAAATGGTAATTATACTAAAATAAGACATTAGAGACATTATTATAAAACAATGAGACTAATTTTATCGGACCTTCATGAGACTTATTACTTTATATTGCATGATTAAATTTGAAAGATTTATAATGTTTCTGTATTACCTTAAATATGTGAATTTACATAAATTTGCTTTTTTCTCTCTCTTACAGGAAAATATACGTGGAAGAGTAAGTACTTTTTTAAATTGACCCTTAGTAATTGTATATATTTGTGGGGTACAATCTGATGTCTTTATACATATGTTAATTGTTTATTGATCAAATCAGGGATATCACAAGCAATGGTTATGCTAAATGCTTTTTTAAAAATAATGAAAATCAGATATAAAAATCTTGGAGGAAAAGCTACTGAACATACCTGTCCAAATCAGAATTTTTAAGTTGTTTGTAATCAAATGTATTTCTTTTAATAAACAAGTCAAGTTTGCATATGTGCTTATCCCATTTTGACATATATGATTTCATATTACTTTATTACCAATCTGTCTGAAATACTCTTACATGTTAAATTATCGTGTATACCTTACCACACATTTTAGAAGAATCCTAATGTATAATTTAATTAAGTAACTTGAGGGAGCTGATAATTATAGATATCTTTAGGAATCTTTATGTGTCCAGAACAATTCTTCTTAAAGCCAACGTAAATCTTTAAAGCAATCTCAGACTAATGCCATCATTTCTGAGTGTTAAAAGACTAATAACAAACCAGAAAAGTTTCCTTATGCATGATAGCAAAATACTGGATTTCATCTTCTTTGGACTCTTGTATGATTTATGGAGAAAAATATCATAGATACAGATGGCATAGAAATGACATATTATGATGAAATAGATGGTTAGTAAGAAGTTATTTTATAAAAACAGATATACACATACCCTGGAAGATGTCCAGTTTTCTAGAAGCAACACATGTCTAGCCTGTTTAATACTAAAAGATTGATATTGGCGTAAATTTTAGCTCAAGTTTACTAAAACTTTAAAAAGCATATGCTTGTTTCAACATGATCAACAGCCCTCGCAGGTCCTGAGTTTTTATCTGCGTGCATGCGTGTGTGCACATGTGTGTGTGTGTGTGTGCGCGCGCGTGCCCGCATGCATTTTAAACTCCTGAGTATTTACATCAAGGAATATAAAATTTACACATGTAAGTCATAAATATCCAGCATATGCACTGTGGTGCAGAGCAGCCAGGAGGGAGGACAGAATCCCAAACTGAGAGGGAGGAATCAGGCATCATCCCGGGGACCAAGGTGCTGTACCTCAGCCGAGTAGAGAAGCTCATTTTTGAGCCATCAAATGGGATGTCCATTACGTAAGGATTTTTTTTTTTTCAGAAAGAAAAAAATATATATCTGATGGCACAATCAGCTGTAGCTGGGCCTGTTTTGTAGTTCTGATTTCCGAGGCCGAGGTGGCTTGCATTTGCAGTGTGAATTTCCCTTTCGGTCCCTTCACACATCCGAGCCCCTTGGTTCCCCTCCGTGAGAGTGGACAGCCGGGGCTTCACTATGAAGCCCGCGTCCCTGGCATCGCGCAGAGGGCTGGAGCTTCACAGAGCTGGGTGTTAGAGAGGAACCTCCTGGCCACGAGTTCTGCTTAGGTTTCTTTGCCTGAGCTAAGGTCTTTATAACCAAAGGCAAAGAGGGAGAGGGAGGCCCGCAGGAAAGGGAGGTGCTCTTCTTGGTGCTGTGAGCTGCACCGATTCCTACTGCTGCTACAGAGGTATTGTGTGCCCTGTGCGGAAACCAGCTTTCCAACTGCCCCGGCCTGCAGCCGGGCTGGGTCTGCCCGCCTTGCCTCTTCTGGCTGCACACCGGGAGCTAAGACAGGGAGGACGATCACAGCATATAACCGGCTGAACATCAAAGCAGAGGGCCAGGAACCCCCGCCCCCTCCCGTCACCGTGGACACTCTGCTCCGGGGGAAAAGGCCGGTCCAACCTTGTGGCCCTGAGGGACGGAGCCAGCATCAGCCAGGAGTACGGTTCAGAGAGGCAGACTCTAAACCACGTCCACAATGCTTGCTCGTAGCAAGGGAAAATTGCTCACTCCCCCGCCACAATCTATTTTGAAAAAGATCAAGTCAGTGATATTTGTCATTTCTAAAATGTTTACTTTGAATTATAATCTTCTGCAAACATGAAAGACAGCAGCATTAAAGTGACAAGAATCCTAGAATCCCCCGCCGGAGGGTCCCCTAGAAAGCCTCCTTCCAGGGTCTACTTCTACAAGGAGGGAAAAAAAAAGAGTCTATTCTCAATTTTGAAACCTCCAGAAATCCAGCATTCTTTTCTATGTATATGCGCTGACACCCTTGAGTGTCAGGTCCCTATGAATGTCAAAATGGCTTAGGTTATTTTCTCTCCTTCTTGTATTTTTAATATTATTGAAGAGACACTGCAAAGTAAAATAAATATGAGGACAGGAGGGCGACTGGTAGTCATGTCCCAGACATAGACACTGTCACACTGTCACATTGCAATGTCTCGTGTCGCAGAGAGCTATACACACGCACACACACACACACACACACACACGCACGCACGCACGCACGCATTTCCTGGCTGTCCGTTTGCTACCTCATCCATCTATTCATCATGGATCTCTTTCCAAGTCAGTAAATATAAATCCACGTTCTTCTATAACCGCATAGTTCTCCCTCTGAGCTGTGCCTTTATTCACTTTATCAGACCTTTCCTGACAGCCGAATTGTGTCTGTCTTGCAAACATTGGTGTTGTGTGTCCATTTGTGTACGCAATTTTTTTTTTTACAATAATCTGATTATTTTCTTTGGAAAGATTACTAGATCAAAGGGCTTTTGATGACTTTTTCAGAAAATTTCAGAAAAAGGAGCCAATTTATATTCCCATTATTCATACAGAGCGGTCCATTTGTCTGCTATCTGCCACCCCTGGATGCAGTTAATATTTGTATCTTTATGCTGTTGCAATGTAACAGGCCGAAAGTGGAATTCTGTTGTTTTAATTTGCATTTCTAGTCATCTTGACCATTTTAATGAGCATTTAATTGTAATTCATTGCTAATGAATAATCTTTTTAAGTGATTGTTCACTTTTATTGATGCTCATCTTCTAATAGATCGATAATGTCTCTGATTAGCAAATTTTAACCCTTGTCCATCTTACATATCACAAATAAGTGTTCCATCTCATTAGTTTACTTTCAGCCTAGCTTATGACTGTTCCTGGTTTTGTTATTATCTGCAAAGTTTTAAAGAGCTATATTCTTAAATAGATTTATGCCTTTTTGATTTTTATGTTTTGGTGAGTCACTTGAAAATTAGGATTTAAAATGTAATTCATGTTTTCTTCAAGTTCTCGTATAATTTTTTTCTTTACCTCTTTTGCTTTTCTTCTTCCTCCTTCCTTCTTCACTCCTTTCCTTCCTTCCTCCCTTCTTCTCTTCCTCCCTTTTCTCTCTGTCTCTCCCTCTGTCTCTATGTCTCTGTCTCTGTCTCTCTGTCTGTCTCTCTGGCTCTGTCTTGCTCTCTCTCGCTCTCTGCTGGAAATCGTCCCCAGAGTCTTGTGCATACCCAACATGTATTTATCACTGATCTGTATCCCACCCTCTAAGGAGTCATTTTTAATAATTAAATATCTTTTCTAGAAATTATTTTGATGTAAAGAGTGATGCAGAAGTTCATTTTTTATTTTTTGCATAATGCTAGCTATCACAACACGATATTGAATAATAATTTTCCCACTCAACAGGAATGCCATATTAAACATGTACTCACTTTCCCTTGTATTTATACCTATTTCTTGATTTTCCATTTTTTGTTACTCGTTCCTCCAAGTATATGAACCTGAATTGCTTTCATTTTTCTAGCTATAATATATATATTAATATATATTTTGTATATATATATAATTATTTTGGTACTGGGGATTGAACTCACAACCTTGTACCTGCCAGGCAGGTTCTTACACCACTGAGCTAAATCCCTGGCCCTATTTTTTTGAGACAGGGTCTCATTATGCAGTTCAGGCTGGCCTTGAACTCACTTTGTAGCCCAGGCTGGTCTTGAACTCACAAAGATGCTCCTGCCTCAGCCTCCCAAGTGCTGGGATTAAAGGCATACACCACCATGCCTGGCTTCTAGCTTTAAAATATATTTTAATGTTAGGTATAACTAGTCTCAGCTCAATACTTTTTCTGAATTTTCCTAAGAATTATTAAAATGTTTCCTCTTTTTAAAAACTTTTTTTGAAAAAATTATATATACTCGTCTTAGTTACTTTTTTTGCTGCTGAGAAAACACCTGACACTCAAAGTTAAAGGAGGAAAGGTTCATTTAGCTCACAGTCTGTAGAGATTTCAGTTCATAGCTGACTGACTGCAAGGCAGGATGACACGGCAGAGAGGGTCACAGAGGAGAGACAGCTCACGGCAGGTATTAGACAGCAAACGCAGCAAACAGAAAGCGACAACACCATGCTTCTTTCTGTCCCTTATCCAGGCCGCCGCCCTTAGGGTGGGTAGCACTCATACCCAGGATGAGGCATCTTTAAACCTACCCAGAACTATGCCAAACCAATCAGTGAACTGATCACACACCCTTGATGCCAGCATCACACGCTCTAGACCCAGCCACCTCTGAAAAGCCCCGCCTATGACCACACGAGTCTTTGAGGTGACATCTAGACATAAGCCATAACACCCTCTAATTTTAAGAAGCAAATAGTTCTATGATATTTGTTATGAAAAATGGCAATATGTTGTTCTCCTAGCTGTATCAAATACTTCTCACCAAAGCACATTATTTTCATGTCTTTTAGTTCACTATTTTGGCATTTATTTCCATACTATAAAAACACACTTGACTTTTTTTTTTCTTTTTAGATGCTGTCTACTGATTTTTCCTTGTGGTAGACAAAGAATTTCTCTCTGTGTCCTATCAATCTCCAACAGACACACACACACACACATGCACACACACACACACTTCCCACCATTCCACTGTCTCTGTCTATATTCCATTACATTATAATTTGGTTATGAAACAATCCATGATTGAATTATTACATTCTATCTGGGTAAATTTCAGAGTTGAACCTTGGAGTAAGTGAATTACTTGTTCTCCTGGGAGTTAATAATTGTCAATTGTCCTCTCCTGCTTCCTCTTTTTATTTCTTAGTTTCTTTGCACTAATGATTAATGTAAAACTCACGGTGAGTTAATGGAATCATTTTCCAGCACAGCTGGATGCTTGGTGTCTGCTGTCAATTTCACCTCCCCAAAAGTCTCAGTGGTGACTTCAGACCCGCTGGACACAGGTGTCCTTTAGGAGCTCCTCTCCCCTTTCCTAGACCTTTCCCTCCCCCCTGCCCCCGAACTGGTTCCCCTTGCTTCGGTGGGGTAGGTCCTTTGAACAATTTCCTCAGTCCCTCAAAGGATGCACCACAAGTATGTTTTTAAGAACTGTTATATCCAAAATACCTTTATTTTATCCTTGCACTTGATTAATAGTTTGAGTAGGAGTAGAGTCCTATATTGAAAATCTCTCGTCGGAATTTAAAGGTAATTGTTTTCTCGCTGTCAGTGTTAATTGCAATCTGAAGTCCATTCTGCTTCCTAAGCCCTTGCTGGTGTGTCTCTCAGAGGATGGTAGGACCCATGAATTGTGAAGTGTGACTCCCCCTTTTCCTGGACATTTAGTGCGTTCTATTAATCAGATCACTCAAGTACTTTCTTTAGGTTATTTCACTGGCCATTTCCTCCTGTTCGTCCGGCTCTCTCTTTCTGGGAATCCTACTTTTAGAGATGAACTTTCTAGGCCATTTCTCTACTTTCTTTAGTTTATTCTTTTATTTTCTGTCCCTTTGTCATTTCACTTTTCTCTCTGGAAATTTCCTAAACAGTTTCTCTGACACTTGTGAGAGAGTTTTTTGTTTTTTTCCTTGCTATTTTCTTTTTAATTTCCAAGAGCGTTTTCTCAGTCCTGTGAAGGGGTTCCTTCATTCTTAGAGCACTCTAAGAATTAGGGAGCTTCTTGAACACATTTTCGACTGATCATTCTTCCTGTGACCGGCAACCCTTCCTCCTCTGTCTCCACCTACAGGCAGTGACTCTAATTAATGCAACTTTGGGGGGATTAAGTATCACCTGTCCATGTTACTGATGATGGTTGCGCTGCTAGCTCAGTTCTCATTCACTCATCTTCTAAAATTTGTTAATAATTCCATACTTTCACAATTGTTAGTTACTGATGAGAAACACTATTTGTTATTTGTGTAGCAATATATAGTTTCCTTTACAGTAGAAGGAAGTAAATTGAAAAAAGATCTGTAATCGTACAGTTATCTGTGGCCACTTTAAAATATTAAATTCAGGATATTTGTCATCACACATTCAAGTAATATGGTCAATAGTTACATGATTATTTTTCCTTTTCTGTCTCTAATTGAGAAATATATACATGTATGTGTGTGTGTATGTATATATAGTTTAAAGGTCATTTATGTTTTCATTTTGAAACATTTTTCTTGTATTCCATGTGAAGCTTTTTGCACCAAAACTTGCAGCTTAAACAAAGCCATTTTTGTGTGCTTGATTTTGTAAAGTTTCCATCATCATTCGTAATGAGATTATGTAGCTATTTATGGCACTAAATACTTGCCAAACTATTTGTGATAAGGCAGAACAAGATAAACGTAGCTGTGAATGAATAGCCACCTTTGTTTTCAGCCAGATACACCTGGGAATTGTTACACACTGGACTACTTACTTCGGGGTAGGCAGCTGGTATAGGACTCCTCTCCCTCACGCAGTTATCAGAACTTAATCTTACTGGTGGGGTGAGATGGGCGGACGTCAGGACCCTGAACACCCACAGTGCCGTTATCTTCTAACACATCCTCTATCTTCTCTACCATGTTGCGATCTGTCTGATGCACCAATCGGGTAATCACTGCCTGTCACATGGGCAGCTGTGCTCCGTAGATGTCTGAAGACAGAAGGGCCTGGGTAGTTCTCATCTTGCAGAAAGATGTTTTGGAGACTGTATCTTTGGTTCTTTTAAAAGAAACAATGATC
>RJWM01035085.1:0-19147 GCA_004363535.1 Dasyprocta punctata | reverse complement strand
CTAATCCAGTGACACACCACCATGATTTATTCACTTACCAAAAATCCCACCCATGAACGCATTAAGCTTTGAGAGGACATCTGGATACAACCCATATACCTGATGATAATATTAATAGTATGCTCTTTAAAAATAATATTTAATCTCATTGCAAAAAGATTAGTTTTTTAAATACTTAATGAAGTTTAATAACATTGATATGATGTCAAACATTTAGCACACATGGGTATATTCTAGCAATTTTAATTAAATAATCAGTTTTAAATGGCATTAATTTAAATATCTCAAACATGTATTTAAAAAAGGCATGTATTTTCGTATTAGCTCCAAAACATGAAGAAAAGGATTCATCTTGGGATATAGCTCAGTGGCACAACACCTGCCTGGCAAGTGGGAGGTCAAGAGTTCAATTCCAGGTACCACAAAAAAAAAAAAAAAAAAAAAAAGAAAGAAAGAAAGAAATAGATTCAAATTGCTACTGCTCTTTGATTTTAGATTTATACAATCTTTAAATCAAAGCAAAAAGTTTACATTAAGATTTAAATAATTATTAACATCAATGTTTTAGCATTATTTTCCTTTTTTTCTTTTTTTAAAGTATGCTTAATTACTTTCTTGATTGAGCAGTCTATTAATTTTATTATAAGTGATATCTGAGTGTAACAAAAACCTAGCACAGAAACAAAATGGCATAGATATTTCTGTAGTGGCAAATAAAACCTATAAGAAAACCAAGAGTTTTAACACAGAAACTGGAAGTTATACAATACAAATGACTCTGGCTGAGGAGGCAAGAGGCTGCTGAAAATATAATCAGATATCCACTCTCTAGTGTTTTCTCCTTGTCTGAAAGTTTAGTGAATACCTATGGCCTAATGAGGGCATTTATTATTAATTATGTTGTGACAGTTAAGCTGGACTCAATTTGATTGAGTTGAGAATACCTAGGAGACAAGTAAAGCACACTTCTGTGGGTACCAAAATGAACTGTGGAGGTGTAGTTTTGGGGATTATAAATGTCCTCTTGCCCCTTTCCTCAGTGGCATAGTTTCCTTGTTCTGCTTCTTGACTGACAAGGATTAAGCAGCGTTTTTCCACTAGACTCATTCATGATACCATTTCTCCCTTTAAACCAGAAAACCATGGACTGATCCTCTGAAGCCATAAGCCAAAATACAATTGTACTCTTTTAAATTAAAAGCATCTGGTATTTTGTTCCAGCAATGAGAAAATTGTTGTATTGGTTGATTCTGTGTCTCCCCATGGACTCATAATTCGGGGCTGAATATGGTGTTTATGATTGGTTTGTTGTCTAGTGCTGGGATTGCCTATGTGAGTACTTCACCCACTCAGCGGTGGAGCCAAGATACAGAGTAAGGGCAGAATGAATGCACATCTCACTCTTGCCCTCTCTCTCCTCCCAGTTCATGTGCCTTGCTGTTTGGCAGCCACCATGAATGGCTGCCCTACCATGCCATGCTGCCTTGGAGTCAACTAAGTATGGATGCAAACTCCCAGGAACTGTAAGAAATAAACCTTTGCTTCCCTAATTTTGCATGTCATACATTCTGTCTCAGCAATGAGTGAAAAATAACTAAGACAGAATTTGGTACCAGAGCAGTGGGGTTGTTGCTGTGACTAAACCTGATCATGTGGCTCCAGAGTCTTTGGGAGTGGATTGTGGGAAAATATTGGAAACGTTTAGAGATGTTGCCTGAATGCATCAAGTTAGAACAACTTAGGTTGCTCTGTATGGGAGATTATGGTCAGAGCCCAGGAGACCAGAAGGCTGTTAAAAAGCCTGCCAGTAAAGACCAGGCTTGGGAAGTTTCTGCTGGGAAGAAGTACTGCACTGGTTGTAAGACTCCACACAATGTGTGTTACAGCTTGGCAGAAAGTTTGTCTGCATTCTGCCTGTGCCCAGAGACTTTGCCTGAGACTAAGGGCAAAGGACTGATTAATCTTAAAAAACAAATTACAAGGCAGCTGAATGTTGAAGTGGTGGCCTGGCTACTACTGGGAGGCTCCTAGCCAGATGTATGCTGGAAATCAAGAGCCAAGAGCCAAACATAGTGATTTAAAACCTTTTGAGTTTGGCCAGGAAGCTATAAAGATGAAGCTGAGACCTTGACTGCTGAGAAGAAACAAAGGAATAAAAAAGATGGCTTGGGAGCATCCCAGGAAGCAGCAGGCCTCCACCCTTTGCAGCCTGAAGCCAGCAAAGATGAGAGTTTGCTTGGAGGAAAAAGCCACAGAGCACCATGTTCCAGCATGGCAACAGAGGCCACAGGAGGTTTCAAAATGGTGGCAGCCACACCAGGTTTCAGAATGGTGGTGGCCACACCAGATTCCAGAATGATGGTGGCATAGAGAAGCTGTTCCTCACAATCAGGTTCAGAGAGCTCAGTGATCCAAACAGTCAACCCCTGGAGGCCCCAAGAGAGAGGAAAACCTGGCTACTGCTCCAGCTGGCAGTGGACCTTGGCAGCATCCACATGGCACTGGTCTTAGGTACAAGGAAAATGCACAGAGAAGGCTAAGGCTGCTTCCACCCTGGTTGCAGAGGGCAGTGTGTAAAGATATAAGGGTGAAGCCAAGGAACATGGCTCATCCATGGAAAGCTTTGGAAGTTAAGACCCCTGAAAGTGTTGTGGGGGTGGAGTCACTCAAGCATTTTGGAGCTTGTTACCAGATTGCTTCAGATGCTAAGTGGAGAATTCCAGGACTTAATGTTTGCCCTGCTGGATTTAGGACTTGCTTTGGTTCCAATGCTTTGTATTCCCCTGTTTGTAACTTTTGGAATGGTAATGTTCATCTTGTGCCTTTATATGTTGGAAGTGCTTAACCTTGTTTTCATTTGTACAAAGGGTTACAAATAAGAGCTTGCCATAGATCTTGGAGGAGATTTGGGAATTGGACTTTTTAACAATGCTGAGACTGTTAAAACTGTGGCAACTCTTGGAGATGGACTAAATGTCTCTGGTATAAAGGACGTACATGAATCCTTCGGGGGCCAGGGGTGTGATGCATTAGTTGATTCTGTGTCCCCCCCGTGGACTTGTAATTTGGATGGGGCTGAGTCTAGCATTTGTGATTGGTTTGTTGTCTAGTGCTGGGATTGGCAATGTGAGTGCTGCTCCTGATCAGGGGTGGTACTGAGATACAGAGTAAGGGTGGGACAAATGCACATCTCACACTTGTCCTCTCTCTCCTCCCAGTTCATGTGTCTTGCTGTTTGGTGGCTACCATGAATGGTGACCTCGCCATGCCATTTTGCCTTGGAGCCAACTAAGTATGGATGGAAACTCCCAAGAACTGCAAGAAATAAACCTTTGCCTCCCCTAATTTTGGGAGTCAGGTATTTTGGCTCAGCAATGAGTGAAAAATAACTAAGACAGTTGTGAACTACTGAAAACTTGTACCAGAGAAGTTGGTAGTTACTATGATTGTATCTGACCACATTTTGGGTGTGGTTTATAGGAGTTCTAGTTGATTCTGCTTGGAGCTCAGAAGGCAAGAATCCTGACAGGAATAAGGGAATTAAAGCAATTCATGAGGTTCCAGTTGGAAACAAAGAGTCTATTTCAATTTCCTACATCCTCAGACTATAGGAGACCAGGATTAAGTGAGGCAGACAAAGTAGCTGGAGGAGACAATTTTAAGGTAGCCTGATATTCAGGTTGTTTTAGCAAGAATCAGGAAAAACAGCAGAGCCAAATACTTGAATAATTTAAAATCTCTCTTCTAGTAAAAGTAAAGTTGGGATCAAAGGAAGTGTGATTGCTGAAGAAAACATTGCTATTAGAATGATACAAAGTAGTTTCAACTATAACAAGAAGAAAAATGTCTGGAGGGCATCTCAGGAATCAGCAATATACCACCCACTGCAGTATCAAAGGTGTAAAACTATGAACTTTCATTTGAGATGAAAGGTCCTGAACTCTTTTACGGAAGGTCTATCTAGGGAATTAGATCTTTAGAATTTATTTTACTGTGCTCACCCATCTAGAAACTCAGAGACCACTGAGGCCATGGTTCAAAGGTGCCTAACTATTGATGGATCTGTCAAAAGACTGTCATTTTCCTCATGAATGTTGTTTTGTAATGTAATGTGTATCGTAAATTGTCAGGTCATAGGGGCTTTAACCAAGATTTGAAAGGTAGTGTGTTCCAGAGATGTGAGTGCTTGAATTTAGGGAAATAAAGTCAACTTTACAGTAGACACTCTAAGAATTTAGAGATACCAGGAAAATGAAACATTGGTTGAGGAAAACCATAGATCATTAATGGAGCCAGCCCAGGTAGGCCATATGGGTAGAGATGCCTAAGACCACTCAAAATTATATTTTGCAACCATATTTTCCTAATGTCAGATGTGAAGTTACAACATGTATTGTTTTTCTGCTGGGTTTTGGTCATTCTAGTTCCAATTTTTTTCTATAACCATATTCCTTCCCTTTGTAATGGAAATGTTTAAACTATACCATAGTATCTTGGTACTATCTAACTTTTAAAAAATTCTTACAGAAATTTATGGCTAGAGTTCACCTTGAGTTTCAGAAGACAATTTGACTTAGACTGTTAAATTATTTTGGGATTGCTGACATTTGGGAAAGGGATTAATATGTTTGGGTTAAACTCAGAATAGGTACATTATTATATTAGGTGGAATTATGATATACTTAATATAATAGGAATTTAATTATGATCTAAGGAAATATGTTCAAGTGTAAAGTTAACAAGGGGTGATATGTAGCAGTTCAGTCCAATTTTTTACTTGATTGGCTTGAAAGCCACCTAGGGGACAAACCTGAGTTTGCCTCAGTAGGTCATAGAGGCATGACTTTGGGTCTTATATCTAGTTCTTGGCTCCTTCCTGCTTTTCATACATAATTTATAGTGAGGCAGAAATGACTGGAAATTGACCAGCAAAAATATTTTCATATCTAAATAGTATATTTTGATCACTTCCAATAACCATGTTCAAGGTAAACTACTGAAACAGAAGTCTGTCCTTATCTAAAAAATGGTACTTAAAGTATATTTAGAAGTGTAGTGACTGTGCCATATTTACATTATAAAATCAAGTACATACATTATTTTCTAAAAACGATTCTACATGATTTTGTCTTTATATAATCATTCAGTTTTTTTTTCATATTAAATATCCCCATAAAGAACATCTAGAATCAATGGATAATACTCTTCTCTCTAACTTAATTGTTGATGATGTTGATGTGAAATTTCCTAATCAGTATCCACTTCTACTTCATCATTATATAATATAAAAGTTTGAATTTAATAAATCTCTAAATGTCTTAAATATTACTAACATTTTTATTATTCAAATGTTAAGTGGAATGGATAATACTCAACCAGAAAATACTTGCAAGATCAACTTCTTAATAATGTGTGTGTGTGTGTGTGTGTGTGTGTATGCGTGTGTATGTTTGGCTGTGTGTTCTTTAGATTTTGTTAAATTTTTGCCAAATGAATTATGAAATTTACTAAATGAACATTCAGTGAAATGATACTAATGAAATAGCTTTCTGTAAAAACTGGAGGATATCTGTCCAACTTATTTATGTTAAGAACTGATTCTTTTAGAATTTGGAAGGTTTCATGTGCCTGGATGTGTGTGTGTGTGGATGGATGTGTGTGTGCATATGTGTGTGTGTGCGCATGCATTTGTGTGTGTTGGCAGGGTCATTGAGGCAAAAGGAGTAAAAAAAAGACATAATCAAAATAATATCCAAAAATATTTCACCTGACCATCATGCGAAATTCAGTTTCCTCTTTAAAGTATAAAAAATTTGATTTTTTTGTCATTTGCTTTCCAATAGCATGTCTCTTTTTCTTTTTTAAAAAAGATACAAAAGTTGTAAGGAAATAAAAGCTGCGCAATGATATATTGTCATTGCAAATGAATTGAACTTGGCACGATTTTCTTCCACCTGTGTCCAATTATTAAGCCAAAATGTTCTCTGTCAATATAAAAACTATTATACATGACAGGTCTGTGAATTGATTCCTGCCCAACTTGATTACCTTTTCATAAAAAAGAAAAGAAAAAAGAAAGAAAAGTGATAAACAATTAAGAGCAGAATGAACATGGAACATCCATGGAATTCAGGTCTTATAGAGTAATCAATATGCATAGTACACAGAGTGTGTGTTTATCATTATGTTATTACCTGTATTTATTCTACTCTACAACAAAGTTTAATGTTGAGACAGTTTTTGTAATATTTGTTGCTTAGAATTCATGTCTTTGCTTTAAATCAGTGAGTATCTCCAAGAAGTCTTTTCATCGATCTATTAGTTCTTACTTATCCCTTCCTGATTCATCATAGACATATTAAAAATACATGTTTTGTCCTTCATGACTCATAATTATGAAACTAAGTCCATTTCTTTGGCTTCTGCAGTAACTTTTAATCTAAATAATACTATGCTAGAAGACAGGGATCAAAATATAGCCTTACAAAAATTGTGCACTTAAAAACTTTGATTTATTTTTATACATTAGAGTATTAACATGTATTTAATGGCTTGTCATATCAATGTGTTTCTATGACTATATTGAAATATTTTAGTAATGTTATTTCACTCATTAAAACTAATCTAAAAAAAGATTGATCTTCTTTTTTATTTAACATTACTCTCCTATAATACCCACATTATCACTGTTCTGAAAATCCATAATCCTCACCCAAAATCCAAGAAATAGAATGTGACTTACCTGGATTTAAAATGAATAGTGAAAGTATGTTCAACATTGATCATACACTGCAGAACATTCTTTCTTCTGTTCTACAGTAACTAACACACTGAAATTGTATTAATTTTATTTTTCAACAAAATAAATCTGATTTAAGCAAGTGGTGTAGAGGAAATAGTATATTCCCAAATATGCTTATTCAGCACCTATATATATGTCAACCAAATTAAGTAAAATATTTCAGAATCATTTACATTTCTACCTTATGGATGACCATGCTGATATTCAGAATTTTTAAGAAAAAGTCAATGTCAGACTTTCAGTTTTCAGTGTCAGAGTCAGTATTTCAATATGTTGCTATATGATGCTCAAAACCATATGCTGCATATGATACAATACATAACCTGATACCAAGCTTACTTTTAAGTTGTAGGTAATATTAATGTACCTGCATAATTCTTCAAGCTTCGGATGCATTTATTTCTTATAATTTCATTAATCTTTGTTAAAACTGAGACACCAACACTAATTTTGAGTGGAAGGCTAAAAGAATTTTTCCTTAAGAGTGACTATTTATAAATTTCCTAAAGTATTACAAGGGTCTAACAAGTGAAAACTAAATAGACTGAAAGAAATGTGAGAAAATGCTATATAAAATTTTTAACAATCCATATGACATTGATGTGACCAGAGCCTGAACTTTTTATTGCCCTGTATATCATAATTTGTTACTATCTGAAACATGTTCTTAAAATCAAACCAACTCTTGTCTGCAAAGTTTACTTTTATAAAATTGCATTCATAATACATAGGTGAAAGATTTCAAATAAGAGGATCAACAAAAGTTAAAATAAATCAATAGATTTCAGTTTTCTTTTTTTAATAAGAAAAAGCTGCCCTGGATTTTTGGCCAATATGGCCTTTATCAAGCTGTTAAATTTTCATAAAATTTGAGAGGTTTGAGTCATGTTTTTAAAGAAATGATGGCTTAATTGTCTCACTTGTTTCCTTTGTGTCATGCCCCAAAACTCCACTTGCCTCTTGGCTGTTATTCCAATCCTTTGTGACTAAATGGGAAGATTTAATTTGGGCCATTAATAGAGTCCAATAGACCTACTGCTAAGTTGTCACTTATGTCTCCAGGTTGCTTTGCCCTTTCCCTATTGAATTACTTTCCAAAAATTTGAGCTGTTTCCGCTGGATTTTTGATTCATTGACCATTTTTACCTCAGTGAAAGTAAAACCGATTTTGTGATCTTTTCTTATATCTTTAACATTAATAATTTCCAAATGATTCTAAAATACTTTGTGATATGATTTGTATTAGGCAAAATGAAAGTTAGTATTAGGAAAGACATCAAATTTGGAGTTAATAGTAAAAAACTGTTCTAAAGGATTCTAGGATAATTAACTTAAAAATTAAGGAAAATAAATGCTCACACATTTAAAAATTCACCAACTTTCCTAAAACATATTTTAATTACTTAAAAATGCAAAGCAATTCACACAGCTCAAGAAGTTTTTAATTATGTTTAATACTACCTCCCACTTTTTGTTGACAGAAGTTTACTTACTCTATTTAACTACATTTACATGAATATTCTACTTGTAGAATAGTAATAATAATAAGATGGCTTAATTTTCTTATGAATAGGTTTAATATTTTGGAACATGTATTTCCACGTAAGACTGACACATCAAATCTGATATTTTCAATTCAAACATAAGATTAGACAGACTCCACCAGAGCCATTTCAAAATGAAATGTCAGAACTTTAGTCACACACTGCTAAAAGTACAAAATTAATTCATGTACGACTCTCAAAGATTTGGCAAATTACAATATAAATGGTTACATTTAGATTACAATTATGATATTCAAAAACTGACAAATGTGGAAGCGACTGAAAAAAGTCTATATCAAATGAAATACTAAAATGTTAATTTCTAACAAGGAGCATCTGGGACATATTGCCTTGGTAGCTAATGACTAAAAGACAAGTAAATTATTTTATAATGGTTTAGTTCTTACTGATTATTTCTCATAAGGAAATTTTTAGCAACTAATTGACATGATGATGACTTACACCTACCCTGGACTTCGCTCCTCTTGGAGTAGAGAGATGAAAACACAAAGAAATTGTTGAAACGTTAGGTGCAAAGTGCCTCATTGGGAGGGTATTAGAATACAAAGGAAGTGTAATTAGCCCAGGGAAGACTCTAATGTTACAGGGATGGGCTCTCACAGAAAATATTTCCTTCATGTCCTATTAAAAACTACAAAACCAAACAAAATATTCTGTGATAAAATATTTCAAACAAGTTTAATTTTAAAATTTTATTTATTTTAGGAAAAGTAGTATAGAGACAGATAAATAATAAACTTAAGCTGCTAATATACTAATAGAATTATCAATAATTAGTCCCATTATGAAGAAAAAGAAACTGACATTTAAACCCAACTAAATTTGATACCTCAACTCATTCTACTTTTTGGGAGAAGAATGAATTCCTTCTTGAACATAAAGCAATGATCAGCAATTTTTAATCTACTTTAGTCTCCTTATGCCACCCAAGTAATATAAGGAAAAAAAGACCTTCTCCATTGCTTCATTATAAACAAGAATCTTTGCAAAACATTAAGAGGCCAGTTTATTTAGATTTCAAAGTTGGAAAACAGATGAAGAGTTATGAGACTCCAATTCTTTTCAGCATTGGATCAATGAAGAGAGATGGGTCTGAAGTGCCTAATGGAGAAGTGAAAAATGAAGTTATCTAACAGTGGAAGCAGCCCAACAAACATAGCTTGCAAAAATTTTGCTGCATTGATCTCCTTGGACCTAGAGTTCTGGGAATTCTTTTTCCTAGGGTATCCAGGTTCCATACCTTAAAAATCAGTCAACCTCCTAAGTATCATTTTTTAAAAATATGGTACAAAGCATGTTAAATAATTGGCCAGGAGACAAACATTGGTGAGCTCTCCTCCAAAACATATACAGCCAATTCCTTATATTAGCAATTCAACAACTCAATCTTAATATTTTAATGCACTATTTTCATTTGAAAATTTTAATAAATCTCCATTACTAGTTCACATGCATGATTATTATGCTTAAACTGTTTTGTTGGTTGAAAAATGATACATTGAATTTATTCAAAACTCATGAATCTCACTGGCCGACTTCATGTACTAATTTTACAAAAAAAAATCCAAAACACTTTGTATTCCTAAAATCTGAAAATCTCTGAGAAATCAATAGTTGTTTTTCCCACTTAGACTTGGCTGTGTTTGGCAACAAAACCTGAATAGACATTTGCTACAAAAATATTAATGCATTCAATGTGAAATATATGTCCATAATTCCCCAGGAATATTTGATGTGTATGTATTACATTACTATGCAAATAATTTAAATCCAAACTTCAAAACATATCTGCAGCAAATATTTAGGATAAGATTACACTTGTATCATATTATATCGTATTACTTCAGGTCATAATTTGCCATCTTTTCCTGTTACCCAAAATTTTTCTTAAACATGGTGAAGCACAGAGAATTTAAGTATCCTGTCCAGAGAATACTTAGAGTTTTGAGATTAATTAAAATGAAATGTGACAAATATTTATATATATATATAAATCTTTTATTGCAAATATTAGCCCTGAACTGACTGTTGAAGTAAGAGATATACAAAATAATGTAAAGCTTTATTGCAATAATGAAACTTCACCTCTGAGAAATATTCTCAATTCAGACAGATCCAAAACATTAATATAAAAATTTAACAAAGACCTCTTGGTCTTTTCCCTACACTTACTATATAGCTGTCATTGGTTACATTAATTAACATATTTCTTAATGTCATTATTAATCTAGAGCTCTTGGAAGAACAGACCTGAACCATGAATATGTTTGATGTGCATATATTAAAATCAACTAATGTTACTTTTTAGAAAAATGTATGTTGTCCCACTGTCAGAGAGAGATGAATTGTTCCTGTTCCTGCTCCTGCCAGTGCTTTTAGAGTTGAACTGTTTCTGCTACAGGAATTGAATTTGTCAACAAGGTACCATACATTTCTTTTTCCCCCAGAATGGAGACTTAAGATGAGCACACTGATCTGTATGCTTTGTTATTGAGGCAGAAAGGAATTCTGACATCACCACTTTTCATAGGAAAAAAAATATACTCCTCATACTTCTAACTTAGGAAACAGAAATGCACAACCCTCACCTTAGAATCGCATACAAGAAAGTTTGCATAGGTTGTTTAATGAAAGATTTTTATCTCTGTAAAATTAATGAAAAGAAGGAAGGAAAGAAAAAGAAAATGAAAAAGAAAAGAAGGAAAGAAAGGTAGAAAGAAAGAAAGAAAGAAAGAAAGAAAGAAAAAGAAAGAAAAGAAAAGAGGAAGAGAGGGAAAGGGGGAGGGGTGGGGAGGGAGGGAAGGAGGGAGAAAAAGTGGACAAAAGCAAGGAAGGAAGGAAGGCATGCAGGCAGGCAAAACTGAGGAAAAATACTTTCCAAAGATTCAGATCTAAATGGAACTTTACGTAATTTCAAAGTGTTTATCTTGTGATTTAATGACAATTCTATAAATGCCTGTAGTTAGCTCCTAGCTGCTTTCATAGTTAAGCGTTAGTTAATCCTATTCTTTCCATTGACATTTGACAACCCATCCTGCTTGTTCTTCATTTTTATCCCTAACAAAATTTCTTTGTTTTGATTTCAAAATTCCAATTTCAAGCATGAAACCTAATACCAGTTATATCAAAAACCCATTGGTCTTCTTACATATATTCTTACAAATACTACAACACTTAATAGTGGTGTGTTTGGACTTTTGTGATGTGTCACAACCTCTGTTTCCATCATGTGAGTATTCAAACAACACAAGAAGTCCTTACCAAGGTTAGAAACTGCAGTGGCAGATCCTAGACTGTATCTTAATGGTTTCAAATGGCATACTCTCTCCAAATGTCTTGTTCTAATGCTGACAGTTCTCTTCTTATCAAGGAATCTGAAGGAAGTGCTGACATGAACCTTTCCCAGGAGAGGGTTCACAGAACGAATCTGCAGATCTGAAGCACACAGTTTGTGTTCAGTGCTTACCACACACTCCTTGACTGTACTGTGGGTTCTGTGGAGAGAGATCACCTCTGTATCCTTGTCAGTTACATTAGCATCTGTCACATAAATACTCAAATATTTACTAAGTAACAAAGAAGTTATAAAATCATTTTGAGAATCATATACTGCTGAAATTAAATTAAATCACAGATAGGAACCAATTCAAACTGAATTTTAGGGAGAAGGAAAAATTTAACTCATCTCTTTAGCCTCTAATAATTTCCATTCTACACTCAACATCAGTGTAATCAAATTTTCATTTCCCATTTGAGTAAAATTGTACAACTGTGCTTGGTTCGTTCCATGTAACATAACAATCTCCATTTCCATCCATATTGTTGCAAATGAGAGGGATTCATTTTTGGTGACTGAAAATTTACCATCTTTTTGTAAATGTAGCATTTTTTTTATCTATTCATCAGCTGATGGGCATTTTGATGTTTTCCATTTTTTGGCTATTGTGAACTGTGTTGCAATGAGCATGAAAGTACAGGTATCTCTGATTTCCCTTGGATATACAAGCAATAGTGGGTTGTGATATCATGTAGCAGTTTTATTTTTAATTTTGGGGAGAACACACATACCATTTTTTATATTGATTGTACTAATATACATTTCCATCACCAGTGTAAAAATTTCCCTTTGTCCCACATTCCTGTCATCAGTTGTTTTCTTTTGTCTTTTTCACAATAGACTCTATTATTGGTGTAAAGTTGTGCCTCACTGTAATTTCTATTTGCATTTCTCTGATGATTAGGGATGTTAAGCATTTTTTTCATACCTGTTAGTCATTCCTATGCTTTTTTATTTTGAAAATGAAATAAAATCTTATTTCTTTATTCTAAATAAAATTTGTAAAATTTTGACTAGCATCTCTTCATTTCTTCCTCTGTCCCAACTATGGTAATCACTATTCTAATGTCTAGTTATATACTGACCATTTTTAGATTCTAAACATAAGAGAGATCATGTGATATTCATCTTTCTTTGCCAGAGTTATCATCCATGTTGTTGTAAATGACATAATTTCCTTCCACTTAAAGGATTAATAATATATTATTTTATCCACATACTACATTATCTTTAGCCATTTTTCTGTTGATACACTTAAATTGATTTCATATCTTGACTTGTGAATAACTCTGTAATCATCATGAGTACTGCTCTTATCTTACAGCTTTAATAAAATTATAAACCTGTCATCTGTTCCTTTTTGTGTGTATGTGCCACAATTGACAGATATGGGCACATTTCTGGTAAGTAACAATGAAGTGCAACATTTTTCTCAACCCCAGTGCATTTTTATACCTTCCTTTTTGGTGTTCTGTAGGACTCCAGTTCTGGTGACTGCATGGGAGCTGTTTTTTGAGTCAGTACCAGGACTGAGATATCAAGAGTTGATAAAATGACAATTACATATGTACTGTTTACCTTGTTATTCTTCCTTTTTTTTTTTTGTGCCAGGAATCAAACTCGGGACCTGGCTCTTGCCAGGCAGGCACAGTGCCACTGAGCTATAACCCCAGTCCTACCTTGTTATTCTTGTATAAGCTATATAACTCTTTAAGTTTTGGTAATACAAATTTTATCATACCTAGTTTAATTTTCTAACTCTTTCTGATAAATATTATATATACATACATATGCATTTTGAGTAAATATACAATTTGCATTGTATAATAACACACAAGTGATGAATTATATATTATTCCAAGTATTGTAGTTTCAGAGTAGAACAATGTACTGTATTCAAACTAATAACCTATGACAAATCACACTTATATTTAATAAGAAAAAACTGATAGAACTATAACAGGATCATTTGCTTTTTAGGATTTTGACCTTAGTTTTTAAAAAAAGATATGTACATGTAACTTTATGCATTATGTACCATTAATAAATAGTTAAATCAGCTGAGGCAAACGTTAGGAATGTGCAACTATTTCTGAGGGTAAAATATTTTGGTATTATCTTCTTCTGAGTATATCTCAATTGAATTCATATCACCACATTTTCTTTCATGGCTTTCTTTTGCCTTCTAATTTTTCTTTCACAGGAAGAAATAAGAAGCTGCTTCTGTTTGCAAAGACATCTTAATAACTCTCATTTATGTATCTTACTTTTCTTAATATTAATATTCATGAATCCCAAATATAACTGGTAATAGTTCTCTGCCACTGCAATGAGCATAATACTTTCATTCTGGCCTTCTAACACGCAATTTTAATATCTTCTTTTTCCTTACCATTCCCTGTGCATACTTGTCCCTGGAAATACTATTTAAAGTATTTTTTCTATGACTTCTGGGCTGTGTGTGTGTGTGTGTGTGTGTGTGTGTGTGTGAAAATTTTTCTTCAGAAGTTCTTTGCTTTCTCTCAAACTTTATCGAAAAGCATTTCATCTTGTGCATGACTTTAACTGAAGAATACTTTGCCAAATTCTACTGCGTGGCTTTGCGGTTCATGTCCCTCCATCAACATTCTAGTTCTCAATCAAGTAGTTTTATATGTTCAATCGAATATAGAGAACTGGAAAATTTTGAGCAATAACTACCCCTCATGTATTTTGGATGTAGGTGTGCCCATTATACAAAGAAAGGTTAAAATGTGAAGTATTAGAAAGGTTAAGTTATAATTTCACATAACCAACAAATCCACAACTCTGAATGTAGTAATTAGAAAGTGATAATGTTATTTATATTTTCCTCTCATTTTAATCTGCAGGTCCCACAATTTTTCTGCTATAATGAATGTGACCTTCCAGCCTTATTCTAAAGCGGTAATAATCTTCAGCATGTATTGCCATTAATCCACCTATTTTATAAAATGTGACATCTCTGTCTACATGACTTTGTTAGTGACCTGATCAGATCGGGGCAGATGTAACTTGCTTTTTTACCTATGCTGGACAATATACATTGACTTAAATATTTAGTATTTTTTTACCTTTGTTTGCTCCACTAAAAATTTGAAATGGATTTTATGAAGCTTATCTAATATCTGATTCTCATTGAACAGACTTCGAAAATGTTGGTTCACATAAACCTTAGAGGTAATAGAATGCCCTGAATACTTTTACCAAATGAATGATGATTAAGGTAGTTTTCCCAACTGGGGATTTAGCTCAGTGGCATAAGCACCTGTCTGGCAGGCATAAGGTTGTGAGTTTGATCCCCAGTACAAAAAAAAAAAAAAAAAAGCAATTCTCCCTAATAATTTCCATATCTAGTTTATTTATTAACCTCAAATAAAGATGCTTTTATTGAATGATACTTTTTAAGAACCATGTTTCAGAAGTAGTTTTATTCAATTTTATTTATTTTATAATATTGAGAACTCAATGTTTTACTTCTCCTTAATGTAAAGAAAAATCACTAAAAATTAAAAACTACATGTCATGAAACTTGAAATACAGGAAGAATGGATAAATTCACAGATACATGTAGCATACAAAAAGCGAAGAAGAAAACCACAAGAAAAATTTAAAAAGCTGTAGAGACCAAACACAAATAACAAAATTAAACCAGTATTTAAAAGTTCCCAACAAAGACCAGAAAGTTTCATTTCTAAATTTTGCAAAACTTTTAATGAAGAAAAAAATTCACCTCAGAATATTCTAAAATAAAATAAAGGGAACACTTCCAAATTCAATCCATAAGGCTAGAATTACCCTTCACACATACGTATGCACACACACACACACACACAGAAACAAGGAAAGGAAGGAAGGAAGGAAGGAAGGAAGGAAGGAAGGAAGGAAGGGAAAGGAAAAGAAAGAAAGAAAGAAAAAAGAAAGAGAGGTATAGACCAATGTCCTGTCTAAACAAGATACTAGTAGCTCTAATTGAATAACACATCTAAAAGATTTAAATCCATGAGCCAGTGTGATTTATTGCATAGATGTGAAGATATTTTCAATATACCCTAATCAATAGTCACAATACAGCACATCAGTAAAAAGGCAAAAATATAAGATCATCTCCACAGACACAGAAAAAAGTATTTGATTCAACATCACTTTGTGATTAAAAAAAGTAAGCTTAGCACTTTAGGTATATGTATAATTATAAGTCAAAATATTAGAATCTATATATGATAAATTCAAACCTAACATCATACTTCATGGGAAAAAGTTGAAATAATTTCCTCTAAGAAAGGAGAAACAACACAAAGATATCCAGTTTCACCATTTTTATTAAACATAACATTAAAATATTGAGAACATGTCATCAAGAGAAAAAAATAGCATACCAATAGAAAGGAGAATATCAAATTATCTTAGCTTTTAGGTGACCTGTTTTCATCGGACTTGCAGACCTTAAAAAAAAAAACGCTGTTGGAATCATAAATTGATTCAGGAAAGTTGCAGAATGCAAAATCATCATACAAAATAAACAGCATTTGTATGTATCAAGATCAAACTTGCTGAGGAAAAGAGAAAACAGTCCAATTCACAGCATTTACACATGATTAATAGTAATTCCTCAATATAAATTTAAGCAAAGGAATAAATGATTTCTACAATAAAGTAAGAAAATATAGATGAACGAAACTGAAGATGATGCACAAACAATGACAACATCAACAATAAGCTGGGTGTGGTAGTGCGTGCCTGTAGTCCCAGCACTCAGGAGGCTGAGGCAGGAGAATCTTTTTGAGTTCGAGACCAGCCTGGGCTACAAAGTGAGTTCAAGGCCATCCTGAACTGCATAGTGAAACCCTATCTCAAAAACTAGGGCCAGGGATTTAGCTCAGTGGCCTAAGCGCCTGCCTGGTATGTGTGAGGTTGTGAGTTCAGTCCCTGGTACTGAAAAAAACCAACAACAACTAATAGGTCTCCAAGGTTTATGGATTGGAGAAGCTGCTGGACCTTAGTGTTTAAATGTGCATACTATCCAAAATATTTTATATATTTGCTACAGTCTTTTGTTAGAAAAAAACAAAATTCTAAAACTCAGATAGAATACAAAAAAGAAGAAAAATAAAATAAACCCTACAGTTTCAAAATATCTTACCTTAAAATGTACTACAAATGTGTATATAGCCAAAACAGCAGTGTACTGGTATGAAAATGGGAAATGAGACCAAGAGAACAGAATAGAGAATCCAGAAATAAACCCATACAAACAACTGACAAAGCTGTCCATAAAATACATTTGGGGGGGAGAAATTGTGTTTTCAATATCTGTTACTAGGAAAACTGCATAACCATATGTAGAAAAATGAAAGTAACTAGACTCTAACAATCATATATATGAAAATAAACTCAAAATGAGTCAAAGCCCTAGTTTTATATCCCAAAACAATGAAACTAGATCCAACTAAAATGCTTCTGTACAGCAAATGAAACAGAGTGGGAACATAAGTTACAGAATTGAAGAACATATCTGTGTACTATTTTGCCCACAAAGTTAATATGCAGAATACTTAAGGAAATAAAAAGATCTGAATAACAAAAGTAATAATAAAATCTAATTTAAAACAATGGCTAAATGATATGAATAGAAATTCCTCAACTGGAAGTATACCGATGGTCAAAAATTATATGAAAAAAATGCTCAACATTACTAATCAACAAGGAAATATAAATAAAAACCACAATGTAATATCATCTCACTTCAGTTAGAATAGTTATAATAAAAAAAGACAAAAAGGTTTACAAAGGCTGACAAGGATATGGAGGAAATGGAGCACATACACATCTGTGAGATATAAATGACTGTATCCATTGTGGAGACTACCACAGAAGTTCCTCAAAACACTAAAAGTAGAACATGCAATACAACTGTCCTAGTACTAAATATATATTTCAAAGAAATAACGTCAGTATTACAAATAAAAATCTGCTCTCCCATGTTTACAGTATAAGTACTCACAATAGCCAACATAAGGAATCCACTGAGATATCCATCTGTGAATAAACAAATAAAGTGTGGTACAGTTACACAGTGGGCTATAACTGAGTCATAAAAGGGAATGAGATATTGCAATTTGTCACAACATAGAATTGTGCTACATGAAATAAATCTGACATAGAAGTATAAATATGTCACATTATTGCTCAAATCTGGAAGCCAAGCAAGTTGATTTCCTAGAAACAGACAGCAGAATAATGACCAATAGAGTAGGGTAGAGGGAGGGGGGATAGAGAGAGACTGGATAGCACACACCAAAATATAGTAATGTAGAAAAATAACTTTTAGTAATGATTATGGCATGGAGATTATAGTTTATGATAAAGAATTTTATGTTATTAGAAAAACTAGAAGAGAGGATTTTAAAGATTCATATGCACATACAATTATATAAGTATATATTATAGTAGTTTAATGATTATTATAAAAAGATGCTAGTGATCCATCTATTTATTTTCCTTATTCAGCAAATAAGAGGCAGAATTGTTGATGTTTCACTCAAAGGAAAAGAAGTAGCAAGAGTGCAAACACTCTGCGAACTGTAGAGAGAAATCAAGAATTGTTTTCCAAGCTTCATAATTTTCTATGGGTCATGTAGATGCATGGTTAAAGTTAGTGCTAAACCTCTGCTTGAACTTCCAATCAGAAGAAAACAGTAAAATTATTTATGGAAGCTGCATAGGAGGATGAAACAAAGTTTTGAGTGGTGATAATTCCTTAATTATCATAATTTTAATTATGTCAAAAAGGTAGCAGATATGTTTGAATACTTGTCTAATTGGATTTAATCAGTTAAATAAATATCATGTACAAAGGTCTTCTTAATGAAGTTTCTTTAAAAATCCATCATTATATTTAGTCAGTGCAAATCTAGTCATGGATTTTCACAGGACTTGGAAGCCCCAAGAAAAACTAAAAATGAATGATTTATGAATATTTTGATATATATCAAGATAATTACTCTATATAAAAACAGTGTATCTGTGATACTTTCATACAGAAGACATCATTGGCACACAAGAGTTAAGCATATCAGAAAGACAAGACTTGTTAGCCCATAGGAGCATTGACTATACAAATAATAAAATGAAGATATTGATGTGAAGAAGACATCAGGAGAGAGTAAAGAAGGGAAAATAAAGAGCAAAGGCCTGTTTTGCTTTTTCTGAAAAAATGTTTTCATATCAAATGTTATACATAGGAAGCATGATTATAAAATATGGTGAATCTTGGTTCCACAGGCCATCCAATAGAAAAGCAGGTATTTTCAATAGAAGACATGGCAAGTAGAACCTTAGCAACTTTATGGGACAGTTAAACTTGTTTGGTGCAGTCAGGTTGTTGTAAGCTACAGTATTGTTGAGAGATGGTCTGTTTTGACA
>RJWM01035084.1:0-19210 GCA_004363535.1 Dasyprocta punctata | reverse complement strand
AGACCTGACATAAAACCGACTATTGAAAAGAAATTATTTTCACTTTCAAGTGGTTTACTGTGAAAACCAGACATAATATTGCTGCACATTAACACACACTAGTTTAAATGTCAACACTTTACTTATCTCTTTGCATCTCCTCAATTATGTGAATTTATTTTGTGTCTGAGATGCCATAAATCATAATAGAAGAGAGAGAGATTGAGAGGAACAGAGACAGAGACTGAAATCTCTGAAACTTTTACTTGAAATACATAACTTCCTTAAAACTTTATGGCTGTTACTATGGGAGAAAAGTTAGTTTGCTTAATAATATATATTCTAATCATTTGAAAATTTTAAACATCAGGTTTATACATCTGCATTTCTCTTCATAAGATCAATTTTAGGAAAATAAACTCTGAGATATTTGGAAAAAGAATCCACAATTCTATTGTATGTAACACCTCATATGTTCATGTTAAATAGATATTTGTTGAGAAGAATATTTGTGCAATGACAAAATATTTTTTTCAGTGCGCCAATTATCCTCCTGCTATCCATTTACAAATAAAAGATGCCTCACTTGGAAACTGAGATTGACAGGTTTACCCTTGAAAAATGATGCCTTATTGTACATAACCAGAAAATCCAATCATTCCAGCAATGAAAAAGCTCAATTAATATATAATAATTGCTTATTCATATGTTTAATTGTGCATATGAATAAGAATAGAATTTAAATGAAAAACTTTTCTGACTTCTGTCAGTTTTAGGATTAAAATTGCTTTCCTTCAAAAATCATACGCATATTTAACACTTAACATCTTTATCATAATAAAGTTTTTGGTGTAACAACTGCTTGTAAGAACTGGTTGGCATAGTTTTACCCTTTGGACTCATAATCGTTCAGTTTCCTGTAATTATAGCAGTGTTTTCTTAGCAAACAATTATGAAGGGTTTGGTGATAACCAAAATAATTTTCAATTTATTTCTATAATCCTTCTTAGAAATATTTCAACTCTTTTTAACTCTGGTAAATGAAAACTGACAGGTGCACAGTCAGCTTTGCATGCAATATATTAGAAATGTTTCTATACTAGAAATGTTTCCACAATAATTGAGTTTGTGTAGTTTTTTTCCTTAACTCATTTCCTAAGTAGAAATATTTATTGAAAGCCTAATTATGTTAAGCATACTCTAGGGTCTGATAATGTAAATATGAAGAGGATCATTTCCTTTTAACCTGAATTCATATAGTAATGAAGTAAAAAGTTAAATTTTAAGGGTTGGAGTGTTTAAAATATATAAGTGGATTCTTTCCACTATGAGTCACTACTGTCACAGTCAAATGCCTAATTTTGAAACTACACTTCAAGTACTCTGTGCTATTTAGGAACAATGTCTCAGAAGCCAAAGCAATCTCATAAGAAAGTCATTTATATAGCTCTATCATACACATATCAATAATGACTCTAATTATTTCTTAGATTTTCCTTTCCAACTATATTATAATGAACAGGTATGTGCGTAAGAACATTACACTGACTCTGGTCGAAGAGGTGCATTTGTTTCCATATAATGATACAATTTTAAAAGCGTATGAACAGAACTAGAATGATTTAAGTATGACTTTAAAAAATTTCTGATTTTTAATAAAACAGATGATCACAACTAAACTGTTGATGATCTATTTTGAAGTCAGAGCAGAATTTAAATAATGCTTTAAGGATTGAAGCTTTCTATTTTTCTTCAATAAATGAAAATACTTTTATTAGTATTTCAATTCATATTCCAAACTAGACTGGCATTAAAATTCAGACTCAACAAAAGTTTAAGAATCCTGATGGGGAATATCTATGGTCAAAGGGCTTAAAATTCCAAATAGGTAGTATGCATGATTTAAATAATTTAATTAATATTAATCTAGTAAGATTTACTTAATATTAGGTTGATATATATGGTAATTATTAAACAATGCATGCTTACAGTGAATATTTTCTACTAATTGCTCTACATCCTTCCTATACATTTCCTGTTAAGCAATACAGGAGAGAAATCACACAACTAAATAGAGTAATGACAAATTACGGTCTTCAAACTCACATGCCTCTCAGCGCCTTTTGATATCCTCCAAAATGTCCCTAATTTGTTCTTTTGTGCTCATCAAATGTCCTATTTCAAAATATTAGAGCTCTTTTTAATCCTGTTATTCTACTACCAGGCCTATTTAATTATAGGTAATAACCTCACTTTCAGCTTTATAGAGGGAATAGAGTCTATTATACATATGTACAAACTCTCCTATTGATTGAAGTTACTGTATTTGCCAAAAGAAAACAAATTATATTGTAAACATTTTCATTATACCAATCTTTTTGCTTCTATGCCTATCATTCTCTTAGGTTCTCCATAAAAGTAGAAGAATTCCTTATATTGGAACCAACATATTCCTTTTGAACTCTGACCCTGTATGCTTCAGTACACTCAGTTACCTAACTCTATTAATTGCTTCTTGTTCTCCTCATTGGTTGACTCCTCATTTATTTTCATCCTTATAAGCCCTTCTTCCCTCTTTCCTTTTTAAATTTAGTTTTATTTTATTTTTAACCAGGAATATGGAGAGTCCACAAAAATAGGTATTGGATTATTGACAGATTATCCAGTTTTATTATTGTTTGCTTACTTTTCACACCTGTTGGTAATATTAAAGTTCCCCTCAAAGATCTGTGAAGATACAAACACAACATTCTTCCTCTAAAACAACACATGTTCCCTTTTGTAAGGATAATAGCATATCTAAAATGACTCTACTAACAAATCCTACAGTCTGATTTCATGAGTGAGGCATTCAATAGTCCTGAAGGCATTGTCTTGCTCACCATTCTTACACACTCTTGTGAATAAAAGTTTTCACTGCTTTCTGGGCCTTTTATGAAATATGAAGTAAAGTGTCTTGAGACAAAAGATACCTGAATTCATTTTGAATGGTACAATTTTGGTTCTCAATTTCAGTTATCCCTTCACTTTTTGTTTTTCAATTATGTAAGAACATTCTTTAATAAGAAAGAGTAGCAGACCAAAATAGATTTTGGGTGATGGCAGATAAGATACAAACCTGAATTCAGGCAAAAGTTTTGTAACCATAACTAGTATGTGCTCAGTTTTCGAGAAATAGCAAATAGACTTTGGAGCTACAAACAGATACTCATTACTGAGGTCACCAATAATCTGGTTTTGGCAAAAACACTCATGGAGAGATGTCAAATAGCATCATAATGCTTTGGAACAACTTTTTAAAGTTAGTTCAATGCAAGCAATAAAATTAGTGCTTTTCAGATCAACTGGTACGTTTAAAGAAAAGTGTGTGTTACTTTTAAGATTTGTGAAGTCACAACATACACCATATGTACACAGTCTGTTTCTTAGCTCTCTCTCAATTTCTATTTCTGTGAGAATTCTAGTACAGTAGCTGGTTCTCTCAAAAGTTCCTTAAATAGTAATTTAATAGAGAAAGGAACTTCATTTTCCATATATAACATGAGAAAAGATTTTAGATTTCTAGTTCTACTCATATTGTTGTTCATCTAAATTATCACTTGTCAAGAGAGTCCTAATACCTAGGAAACCAAAAGATTCATTTAAAAATGTTTTCCAGTGAAGGGAAGATGCATCATTCTGATAAGAATACATGTAGCGTGAGGTGGTGCGCTGCTGTAATTTCAACTACTTTGAAGTTTGAAGCAAAAGGATGATGATGAGTTCAAAACCAATCTAGGCAACATACTGAGATTGACTCAAAAACTAAAAATAAACTAATGGCAAACAAAATACCACCAATTATTTGAAAACAAAGTAGAGAATATTGACCCCAACAGTAATATAAAAATTGCCATATATAGGAAAATAATCAGAATATTTGAAAGAATAAAAAATGAAACAAATGAATACAGATTAAACTGATTATCTGAATTAATGTTCCATGGAACACGGATAGAAGTTATCTAGATTTACAGAAGTGGTCTAGCTGATTCATAATTATTATTGAGTAGAAGCTGTCTCAAAATATGCATGCTTTCAAAGGTTTCCTAACAGTCTTTAGTTTGAGGTCTCTAGTATAAACTAAATTATTTCTAATCAAACATCCTGGAAGCTTGATTAGAACTGAGAAAAGCTCATGAGAGTAATTTAGGACTACTGAAAACAAAAGACAAGTATTTTGGAACAAAAGTTTGTGCAAGACCTGGAGATAGTCACTTAATTCTCTCTGTAGTGCATTACTTAGTTTTCAGTTGATTTAATTTTAGAGGAAGATACTTTCAGTACTAAATAATGAAGATATTGGCAACTTTTTTTCTTCCTAAGAAGACTTTTCTGACAGTAACAGACAAGTTGTTAAAGATGATGGAATGGTAAAATCATGTTAATTGTTATAACTTAAACTTCAAATTTTACTGATATAGATTATGAGTTGGTATAATTTAGATGAACAGGGACATCACTATATTTTGTATTCCAAATCTAGGGGCCTGAGAAAATGACACAATGCTTTACTTCAGTGATTACGGATTTCAGGGCTTAAGACAAAACCGAGATCAGTGATATTCTTTAAAAAAAGAAATAAAAGACTGATAATTCCACATGAACACTACAAGGGTAAAATTTGCATATTTTTGTTTTCTACATTATCATGGGTCACTTAAAAACTCTAATTAGAAAAGAGACTACCCATCGACCTATACATTTTAATGCTGTTGACTCTGAAAGTCCTAGTTTAATTTTTATCTATTATTATACCTTCTTATATACATTTACTGTATTATTGACCTAGTTATAAAATTTTTCATTAGCTTAAATTTAACATACTGTTTCATAATTATGGTAAGTTTTTATTTTGACTTTAAGATATTAACTAAGGCTAGTATATTTTATGGTGTGTGACAAAATTTAGGGAGCTTTCACAATCATAAGTCACTTGAACTGTACAATGTTACTTAACAAGTGTAAGGAGAGCAGAGTATTTTTTTACTACAGTGCACAGCATAGAATTGTGAGACAGGAAAAAGTATAGTATCTATCCTTAGCAGGAGATCAAATTACAAAAATGTTCAGAATGGTTGTTGGCCTTGGGGTTATCTATCTAGTATTCTTTAACCTATTGTTACCCAATTCTGTAATTTCAAAAGTAACAAGGAAGAGAAACAAAACATTACTTCTAGGTGAAGTTTTTATAAAGATGTGGTTTTCTCAAGGGTAACTTGTACATCTTCATGTTGTAATTTAAAATGTATTCTCTGAATATAATGAAAGTGGGCAGATTTCCAGGTTTTCAACATGCTATGATTTCAATAAAACCTGCCAGTAAGGAAATTAAAGAATTTTTTTAAAAATTTTTTACTATGGATGTCAAAGCTTCCTGTGTAGAACAAAAGCAGGCTAAGTTCCTTAATCATTATTATTATTCCAGCACTTGAAGATAGCTACATAATTAAAATTTCATTTTAATTTGTAGTCTCCAGGACAGCAAAGCATTTAGAGAACTTATTGAAATGCACAACTCTTTCAGGTTGCTTCCATTAGCTAGACATAGTCATTGTCAACAGAAATGATAGAAAAGTGAAATTTGGGTTTCAACATGCAAATGAATAACATAAGCTTCTCATTTTGCTTCAGAATTTATGTATCTGAGCTGTCACAACAACCATTTCCAGAAGCAAAGTAGGTGTGTTGTGGCATCTCTTAATATATGGACGCTAAAGTTAAACAAGGTAAGTGATGTGGCTATTTGTACCTGACATGCAAAACATTTACCCAGGCTATTACTTGAATCTATTGGACTTAAAAAAGATAGAGAGTAAAGAAGTTATCATGCTAACTCAGAGCTATGATTCATCTAGCATAGTACTGACTAACCAATAGAATTTTATGTAAACTTTTAGGAGAACAGTTTTGTCCTTTGTCAAGCAATTTTTAAGGTTATACCCACAGATATCAAATGTACACAGGGAAAGTATTTTTGAGGGCAGTCATTATAAAGTATCAACCATAATAGATGTTAATTGCTAGTACATTGTACTGTTTATTCTTGAAAACTGTGTTTTACAGAAGGTTTTATTTTATGTTATTTTATTTTATTTTATTTTATTTTATTTTTGGTACTGGGGCTGCAACTCACAACCTCACGCCTGCCAGGTAGAAGTTTAAGCCACTGAGCTAAATTCCCAGCCCTACTGTTCTGAGACAGGGTCACACTATGTATGTCCTTGCACTCACATTGTAACCCAAGCCAGCCTGGAACTCACAATGCTCATTTTACCTCAGCCTTCCAAGTGCTGGGATTAAAGGCATGAGAAACCATGCCTGGCTTACAGGTTTTATTATCACTATTTAATATATGAGGAAACTGAATGTACTGAATTTAAGAAACTATTTATGATTTCAAGGATACTCAGTAGTGGAATGAGGAATTAAGTCACATTTATAGTTTCATCTAATAGTTTTCTAGTTTCCTTCTTGAAATCTACCTAGAACACTTTTTTGCTATCATCTTTATTTGATGTTTAGTCTCTACTTGAAAAAGAAAAAAATAAACAGGTGGGGTGGTAGATAGATAGACTGATACATAAAGATAAAAAATACAGTTATATATGATATAGACACTTGTATCTTTTTTCCATGAAACAGAGCCTAACTTTCTACAAATGAGTTAATGGTTTTTGGTCATTTTATACTGATACTTCATTCATGTTTCATGTGTTTTAATATATTTGCATATCTCACTCACTAGTTTATGTATTCTTTGATTACTGGTCAACCTTAGTACTGATAAAAAGTAAATTTATAAGAAATATAGTTTTTCATTTGCTAATTAGTTAATTAGTCAGCAATCTGTGCTAAAAAAGTTAAGAGCACTTTGCCCAACCACTTAGGCAAGTTATGTTTGTAGCCTGAGAAAAGAACTGACATACAGAAAATGTAAGTGAGGTACAGAGATGGCCAGATTGGTCCTGGTTTAATCTCTCTTTTTTCAAACATCACTTGGAAAGTTGGCTATTTATGATTGCTTGAGACTCAGTTACTTGTAACAAGAGTACTTTACAGTCTTTATATACCAAATTAGGCTATTGTTCACTACGTGCAGCAAAATCTTTAGGCCAAATTTAAAATCTGTATACAGGCAGTTTTAGGTCAATCTTAATTAATTTAAATCCTTAATAGTGACTGAATCTTGTTTGCTAATATGGTAGTCACATAGTACTTAAAGTTTAATTTATGAAAGAATGAACTAATTTTGAGAGAATGTTGGTGGAAAAGCTGTACAACTTTGCTTAGATTTGGCATATATTAATTTATTGGTTTTAAAAGTGAAAATCAAATTGTGGTTTGGCCAAAATTGTAGATTACTACACAATAGTTTTCTTTTAGTTACATGAGGACTCACTGCTATCTATCCGAGTCACTTACGCATGAATTCTTTGTAATATAGCATTCGGTTTATATTAACTTCTTCCTTTTCAAATCACAGCATATTTACATCCCACAAACAGGCTTAATATTATCAAGGTCAGGGGATTTTCATTATCACCCTCTGAGAGCTCTAATCTGCTAACTAAACTGAAAACAGACATATTAACAGGATAAAAGGAAAAAATGTTTATTAATGTGCATACATATGAGGGCATTATAGGAGAATGATTTTTCACTCTTTCTCATATGAAGAGAAGGAGGCAGAATAGGCAATATCTAGGAGCACCAAGTCAGTTTTAGGGAAAATAAAAGGGCTCAGATTATATATGTGCAATAGTTATGTTGGAGTTCTTCTGAACTCTGGGGAAGATCAGTGACAGAACTAAACCACCAACCAGGTTTGAGCAGCCCTCAAGACAGTGGATGAAAAGTTTGTTGGTGTAGTGAGGACTTAGTTTCTTATATTCTCCAGTCACTATCATTTCTTGGTTAATCCATGAGACTCTTAGGAAGGGGCCTTAAAACAATTACATTTCTTTTGGAAGAAATTTCTTCAGTTAGAGAAAAAGGATAACTAAAAACAACAGAAACAAAGATGATCAGTAGACATGGAATTGGACTGAAAAGTGAGACTTTAGTTCTGAGACTTGAAGATTTCTTACCACCTCAGTGTATCACTGCACCAGACCTCAGAGTATTGTTTTCTGACCCTAACAAAATTCATGATGTCATGTTATTTTTAATGATTTATTTTTGTGTGAGTGAATTAAACTAAACATTCGCTTGAATACTGAATATTTTTCTAACAATCACCTGAGCAGAATGGTGCAGTTTTTTTTGTTTGTTTGTTTGCTGGGTGGCCCTGTTAACTATTACTGGAATTTTAGACTTGAAAATCAACTCATTGTATAATATAAGATATACAAAATTAACCTGTTGGACCTCACTTTCCACATATAAAAATCTGAAGAATGATTGCTATATTTCAGTTCCCTCACAAATAAAGTAATGATTTATCCATAGTGTACAATGCCATGTAGAAGGCATTCAACAATTAGTTTAGTTTGCTCTTTTCCATCAGAAAAGATCTTGCTCTTTACAATTTATTACCTCTGATAAACTTTGTCACAGGTAAAGCCACCACTGCTGTAAAATGTTACTCTTCACTTATTCTGTTCCCAATAGTTCTCTGTAAAGATATGTTCTCCCTTTTCAATTTTTCTTCTTCAATGCTCATTGTGTCTCAGACTTTGTGCCTGGTTACATGTAAGGCAGAAGAAAGTAACAAAGCTCATACTGGGTTCTTTTCTTCCTGTTCTTCTCCTCTCAATATTTCTTTTTCAGATATAATACTCATGATTCAACTCATTCGCATTCCAAGTTAATTGTTTTATTTTCCCTATTGTTCTGTCTGTTTAGGGGCTTAGAACATAGTAAAACAACTCCAATTTTTCTGCAGCTTTTTTACAGCATGCATCTTTCATTTACATCAAAGAAAATTATTTGATTCTTAAAAATAAAGCACTGCAATTCCTAGAACAATGATCACATAAGATCCCAGTCTTTCTTAGTGTCACAGGATACTTCAATGGCTGAGCAGCCTCAACCTTGTCTTCCAAGCCAGGTGAAAGTTAACTTCCATAAGAGTTTAATGACGCATTTATTACTTACATTGTATCAGAGTTTCCCCAGTTAGATTACCGAACAAAGGATTTGAGACTTTAGTTCTTGCATTTCAAATTTTAATGGTCTTTAGAATAGTTTGATGTTATGGTTGATACATTGTGTCCACTTGAGAAGTCTAGAAGCTTAACTAAGTAACTCAGCAGTTCTGCATCCTGGGGTGTACAAGACATGCCCTTACTGCTCTAGGATGTTGTTCATTATGTCAACTTGAAAAGCTTAGAAGTTTAATTAAGTGACTTAGAAGGAGTGAGGGAGCCTCACTTTGTAAACATCCTGAACCTTTGCAGAGTGTGTGAGTGCTGCACCCACCCAAGAGCAGATAGCATGCATACAATATAAGGGAGGAAAAGAGACTTTTATTTCCCTTTTACTTTTGTTGCTTTTCCTGCCTTTTTCTGCCTTAAAACGTTGCCCCTGTGCCATGCTACCCTGCCTTGCAGCCAGGTGATTATGGACTGAAACCTTTATAAACTGTGAGCTAAATAAACCTTCCCTTCCTCATTTTGGGTGTCAGATATTTTGTCCCAGCAATGAGAGAAAAGTAACTAAGGCATATGATGTACAAGTGAGAATACAAACTAAGTTCTGGGATTGAAAATATCATAAAGAAATTTAATAAGTGAAAAGTATTTCTACACGAGCCTATGAGTATGTATAAACTTTGCAATCTTTACCTTGCTATTCCATGAGATGTTTCTTCTGCTGTAAGCAAGAATTAAATGTTTTTGAGTGTGGATAGCATATTTTAACATGAGTGTAATACAGTATAGAAGAACACAAATTACAAATTATATAGGCGACAGAGGGCTTAAGATCTAACATATGAACATTATGAACTGGTCTTTAGGTTTGTATTTTCACTATGTTCAGAGTACCAATTTTGTGTCATAATAGGTATCTTTTCGAAAACGACATAAAGTTCAGAAGAATTGGTTTACAGCATGTAGAGCAAGATCATGTTAGGCAGAGAGAGAGCATATTAAAACTGATTTGCTATAGATATAAGTCACAGATAATAGCAATAAAACTTGATAAAGCCTCTTCAGGGATTTATTTCATGATATGAGATATTTAGTTCTCCTTTTCCTCCCTCAATCCTTTAGAACCTCAGCAACAACCAAGTAAATAAAATTTAGTCTTACCTGCTGTGTGCCACACTTATTCACCTAAACCATAACAAGTTCAAAGATTGTACACACATCCTTTAAAATGCCACCATGCTGATTCCACACTTTGACTTTCAGCTCCCGTTAGGAGCTCCTTGATTCTCCTACGGGAGACTTTAGAATGCTTTGTATAAACTACAAATACTGAAGGTGGCCTATTACAAAGCACAATGAATTATTTATATATTACCAAACATGCTCACTTAGCTCAGAGAGAGCTTTAAAAAATTTATAATTTCTGCTTCTCAAATATCTTCCAAATCCAGAAAATGCATAAACATACATAGTTAAAATTTTTAAATCTTTTTACTGTTTTATGCTCCACTTAGTGTCTAGGGTGAACAATTAAATGTTGAAAAACTACTTAGAAAAACAAATGCTGGGAAATATAAATTTTTTAAAAACGAAATGCAGATATCGATAAGATTCTAATTTAAAGATTTGACTTGCTTGACTCTAAAAAGATTGTATATTTCTATAGATGTAAACAATATAATTGAAATAACATCAAGCTAGAATGATAATTTGATGCATTGGCCATGGCTAGATCTAATGAACCAGAAAAGTAAAACCCAAAATTATGCAATGTAAATATAACAATGAATTTTTCATGTAGTATGAAAATGGATGCCTCATGCTGATTTTCCTAGTGCCCTAGAACAATGGTGTCAAGATTTATGGGCCTTTCTGTTGTAATTGGGGTTGGGGTAGTTAATCAGTATATACTCAATCTACTAAAAAATCTGAGTCACATTTGGAAGGAACTAGGGATTTATTAAAGCATTTTGTTCATGTATGTGTTTCTTTATTTATATATTTCTTTCCAGAATATTTGACAGTTTCATAGTAAAGCTGAGGAGAACCTGAGGATTTTTCAACCTTAAGTCTTTCCATCCAGACAGGTCTTGATGAGAGACTAACTCATGACCTGGCTTAACTAACTAGCATTTGTTATCACCCTGGTTGAATGTCTAGGTGACATCCTGGAGCTTCTTCTAACTTACTGAATTTTCTTTCCCTTACTTGTGAAGAAGTAAGCATAATTCTGTTTTCAGTTACTACAGGATATGCATATTACATTAGACAATGTTGAGCATTAGGAAAATAACAAATAGCACACACATATCGGTTAAGTAGGTTTTCAGGTCAGTGTATTCATATTTGTGTGTGTTAACTTTGCAAACTCTTCAAACTAATTCAAGTAAGACACTGTCTAATCTTCCAAAAATATATAATCAAATAAGTAGTAGTAATACAATATGCAGAAATATGGCATTCGAAGTCTTTCTTAGGGGGTGCATTGCCACAAACTTATCAACTCAAAATAGCCCACGTTTATTTATTCATGGTCTGTACGGGTCCAGAGCTGGTATAGTTAATCTGGTTCCTCTACTCAGAGTCTCTCAAGGTTTCAATCAAAGTATTGTCTGAGGATGTTGCCTAACTGGCTCAACTGATTGAAGGTTTCTTCCCACAGTCACTTAGGTTGTAGGAGAATTCATTTCCTTGTGGGTATAGGCTTCTGATTCCTGCTTCCTATGATCCACAGACTGGTTTCCAGAGTTCCTTACCACCTGGCTTCCCATCTTAGGAAGCCCACAATTTAGGAGTCTGCATCTTTAGAGCCACCAGGAACAGATACTCCAGAAAAATGAATGCAAATATCTCATTCCACATAGTCAATTCCTTGTAAATACTTATATCTTGTCATGTTTGCTGTTTTCTATTGATTAGAAGCAAGTGACACAATCTAGGGCACAGGAAATCATGCAAAATATTTATTCCAGGATACAGGAATCTTGGGGATAATTCACCCATATGTGATGTGCCCCGAGGTTCAGTATTGTTGTCCTTGGAGGTTTTTCCATTAAAGCAATAGATAAATGTCCTATTCTCCTTATTGATAGAGAACTTTAAGTTGATTAACATAGTTTTTGTTATCCACAATAAATCATGTTACTTCAGGAATTAAGCTTTTGTGCATGTGAATTCTGATATACATACATAAGCGTATTTTAAAAAATGCTATGCAAATATAAGAAGACTTATGGGAGAGATTTAATACTTTAATAACAATATAGAAAGTATTTTACATTTACTGACTGAGACAAACTTCAAATATCATTGCATTTATTAGAAGAAAAAACATTGCATTCTCATAAATGTATTTTTCCTCCAAAAATCCATGACTCAACTGCATTCAATGATTTCTTTGTTTCAATAATTTAAGAAGGCAGTTACAGTCTTTAAATACAGTAAAACATTGACCTACAAGCATAATTCATTTCAGAAATATGCTTGTAGTCTAAAACACTTGTACATCAAAGAGAATTTCCCCATGAGAAATAATGAAAACTCAGTCGATTCATTCCCCAAACCAAAAACATTCATATAAAATGATTATAACACTGTATTATAATACAAAATAATAAAGAAAATACAAAATATAAAGAAAAACAAACAAGTTAACCTGAACTTATATTTGAAAACCTTTGGAGCTGGTGTGAGGAGAGGAGAAAGAGGAAAGTTGCCCTTCAATATCACTAACTGAATCACTGCTATCTTATTGATTCATTGGAATATTTTTCTTTTCCTGTAACTTAACAAGGAACCTGTCTAATGGCACTTGCTTTACTTCTTTTTGAGGATTTCATAGAAATGTGACATTGAAATTTCACTGAACAGATATGTCACTCGCACTGCTACATCCTTATTCGGCTGGTGTTTTTATGCAAGTTTGCCCTGTTTCCCACATTTTACTCATCTGCCTAACTTCATTTGAAGTGAGGGATTCCTCTACCTTTTTATCTTTCACTTCTGCAGAACAGATAGCCTTGATAATTTGTTTTTTATTTTTTATTTTTTAAAATTTTAAAAAATTTTTAATATTTTTAATTTTATTTTATAGAGGATAAACTTGATGGGAAACCATCACCTACAATCCCAAAGAGAGAGAGAGACAGAGACATAGACATAGACAGAGACAGAGAATGAGACAGAAAGACAGAGGGAGAAAAAAAGAAGAGAAAGAAGAAAAACAACAACCAGCAACTCAATTGTGGTCATGTGATCTTAATCATTAAGTGCTACTTGTACTGCAGGACACTGTCAGTTTATCAAGTTAAATTTTATTAGAAATGTTTGCTTATCTCATGATCCAGTGTTTTACTGTACTTTCCTTGAGAACGGATATACTAGCTAAATGACAAGTTACCAATCTGAGATTAAAAAATAATTATAGTCTTAGATGGCAGCAGCAGAAATAGAGTGATAAAGTGAAATGAGCAAAACATGAGGAATCAGAGGAAAGAAAAAGCCTTACTGATTTGCAAGTCAATTTAGTGAATATTATTTTACATAACTCTTGCAACCAGCCTGCAAAATATTAAAATTTCCATTTCTTTAAACCAAAAGGCAGTTAAGACTATAAGGCACTCCACAACTTGTCCTAGTTAAACAGCCAAGTAGTGCTGAATAAAGATTCAAATATGCTTGTATATTCCTGTAGGTGTACCCTTTCCTTTATTACATTGTATTACCGCACTGCGATTTTCAAGCAAGCCACCTACATCAAAATTACTTCTGGAGCACATTAATATAAAATTCTTTACATCCACTCCAAATTCAGGATAAGAATCTTCAAGGTTATAGTCTAGAAATCTTATTTTAAATAAGGACCTCAGGCAATTTTAGGCCTATCAGATTCTAATACCCACTTCAATAAAAAGGAAGCATAGGCTTAATTGCCATTCCTAAACTTTCATAGTTTCATTACTCTAGGCAAGCTATACATGCTTTTATCTTTAATTTTCAACAGTTGTAACATACCATCCAATTACCTTCTGGGCTCTGTTGTTCCCGATGACGAATTAGCACTTAATTTTGTTGGGATTAGTTTGTACATAATTAGATATTTCTCTCTTGCTGCTTTCAAGGATTTTTGTGTCTGATTTTCCACATTTTTATAATGATGTGTTGGAGTGGATCACTTTACATTATCCAACTTAACTTCTTGAATGTATAAGTAAATATTTCCAGAAAATTGGAGCTTTTAGACAATTTTTCTAAAAATAAATTTTTTACTCCTTTTTCTCCTTTTATACTGATACTTCTATTATGTTAATCTTTGTGTAAAATGATCTTGTATTTCTGAGTCTCATTTTATTTCCTGATTCTATTTTTCCTTTTCATATTTCTGTCTTGCTATGGATCTATCTTCAAGTTCATGTATTCTTTTCTCTTCTAGTTAAAATCTACTCTTGAGCTCTTCTAGTTAAGCTCCTAGTTACTGTGCTCCTTCAGTTACTGTGCCTATCAACTCTAAAATTTTAATTTAGTGCTTTTTAATAAATTCTGCATCTTCATTAAAACTCTCCAATTATACACTGTTTTAAATGCCTCCTTTACTTCTTTTTAGTTCTTTCTCCGTATTTCTAATGATAACTTTGAAGTTTGTATTCTAGTAATCAGTCCATCTCATCAGCACATGCTGCTGTCTGTGTGCTTTCTCCTTTTTCTTGTGTGGGTCACATTCTTCTGTTTCTTTGATATTTCATTATTTAATTAAAAATTAGACACTGAGAAATCTTTGGGCATTAACTCCCTTTCCTCCCCCCCAGGACTTGTTCTTTTTATTTGTGTTTGCTAAGGCATTTTTTTAGTGACATGACTAGGCTATGCTACTGAAGTACATTACCCCTGAGCCATGAAGCCTTTACCGTTGTTCATCACAGGGCTCAACCTAGAGTATGTGCCAAAAGGCCCTGAAATGATAGCTTTAATGACAGCAGTTTCAAAAGACATTGCTTTGACTAGCTCTTTGTGAAGTTATTTTGCTTGGTATTACACATTGCATATCAGGCTCCCCTAATTATGAACTAATTACTTTATTGTTTTTGACAGTACCCTGGAGCATAAATTTCTCAGCAGTCTGATCAAATTTAATTTGGGCAGAAACCATTTTTTGAGGCCAATCCCTGATGATTCTTTCTAAAATTGTAGCATGATTCTTAGCTGCCTTTTGACCTGTTTCTGTCTGTTGAAGTGACTGCCTTATAGCTCAGCTTACTCTTTTTATTTCAAAAAGTTTTCATTTTCAAGAATGATTGAGGCTATACCTTCCCACATTGTTTGTAATAAAGTTAGTACTTTGGGAAGGGTGTGGAGTTCTCTTTCTTGTGAACTTATCAAATGCCTTTTAAGCATTAATCTGTAGTAATAATCTTAAATGTAGAGTACGGCAGGTGATTAACTCTAATGTTCTCATTTCTTGTTGGAAACTGCTCTGTGGACAAGCTAGGATTAGCCTGTCAAGGCATCACTGTTCTTATTTTGCCTTCTCTGGCAAAGAGATTTGTTCCTATGGATAGGTGCTCATTAGAGGAAGATTGCTTCTGATTTGTCAAAGGGACTTGCAGGAATTTAACCTCTTCAACTTACAAGGAGAACAGTGGTGTCCTGCCGCTCTGGTTACAATGGAGGGATCCTCACCTGCATGCTGAAGGTAGATGACCCCTCTCTTGGCCTCATCCATCTGTAGTCAGGTGTAGCTTCTGCCAAGCAGAGCAGTGCAAGCAGAGGCAGAATTCATGGTTCAGTTGCTGTCACTCTCCTTTTCTGAGTTTAGTAGATTTTCTTGAATAATTGTTTCTTTATTTGCTGGGTTCCTTTAACATAATTTTGAAAGAACTTTAAAAAAATTTAACAAGTGTTTTTATCAGCTTTGCTTCTGTTGCCAGGGTGGGAGTGTGTGGAATTCCTTATTGTAACATTCCACAAGTGCAACTCCTGGTCATAGTTTTCACTATTGATGAAATGAAGGTTACTTATCTCATAAAGTGATGCTAAGGCCTGAAAATGGTAATATATGCTAAAGGTTTTATGAATAAAAAAAGTATAATATTATTTTCACTAAAAGAATATCTAAAAATGTATATGAAAGGAAAAAATCAGTTGTCTTTATGAATATAAAATTTTAGTGTTTCTTTGGAAAGAATGCTATAAGAAAGTTCAGTTGGAAACAAATTTAAAGTTAATCATGTACTCTCCCTACCACTTCCCAACATGAAATAAAATAAGACCAATAATTGACTTCTATTTTACAGAAATTAAAGCAGAAGCATTTGAATAAAGTTGCTGAGTAAAAAACTATTTTCTGGATTATGGTAACAAAACGTTTGATAGATGAAGGTTGTAGCACAATAAAGTTGCACAAATCCATTGTAAAATTTCATTTTGTAATTTTATTGATTTAACTGGACATAAAGAAGCTATCTTTATAAGATATATATATATATATATATATATATATATATCAAAGTATTTATATTCCAATTACATTATGTCTAGGATTTTCCTTAAACATTGCAGTAAAATTAAAGACATCCAGATCAAGAAGAATCAATAAATCAGTCTACAAATGTTTGACAGTTGCTGAAAACAGCTAAAGAATGCATACAAATTCATTATAAATTTATCTTTACTTATGAGAATTTCTAAAATACAAAACATTTGAAAATGTATTTATTTAGTTACTTATTCACACACCAAGTTATTATTATTATTATTATTATTATTATTTTGACCTTGGGAATTAAACCAAGTGTGTCACAATGCTCTAACATTGAGTGATGTCCCAAGATTTTTTTTTTCTTAATTTAGAGACAAAGAGTCCCCAGTTTGTCTAATTAGACTTGAACTTGCATTCTTCCTGCCTCTGCCTCCCTAGTGATTGGGGTTACAAGTTTATGCCACCTCACCTAGTTAAAAAAAGTAATTAAGAAATTTAAAAACATAGAATAATGCCTGGAAAAGAGGGAGTACACAAGACATCTTTAAATCTGATGACAATGAGACTTGACATCAGACTTTTTAATGCAACCAGAGTTTTATTATTATTGTTTTTTTTCTTGTTATTTTAAACAGTGAGAAGGGTTCAAGGTAGTTGCTTGATTGTTTCCATTATTGTTTGTTGTTAATATGTGGTCATTCCTCAACAGAACAGGGAGATAAGTTGTATATAAAATATCTTCATTATCAAAATATTCAAATTGTCAAAAAATTAAATTCTAGTGATATTTAGAGCCCTACAAAACTGCTTAGTTTTGCATCTAAATGCAGACATTTTATGTGAGAAAGATATTCATAATAATTTGATTAGAACATACATAAGAATTAGTAAAACTCAAGGCAAAATGAGTCATTATATCATATGGACATATTTACTAATCAGAAAAAAATGTAGTGAATACTTTATGTAAACTTTCTATAACAATTGAGTAAAAGAATTACAGAGAATCCTAGATACCAATTGGTTAAAGTATTTTTTTCTCATTCTCACTTCTCTTTTTTTTCTTCATCTGTTGCACTCATAGTCATTAACATTTATTTCTTGGCTTGGTCCCAGAGAATTAGAATGACTTCTCAATCAAGGCTTTCTATAACTTGCAAGAAATCCAGAATCATATGTATCTTTGTTTTTATTTTCAAGAGAATAAAATCAAACAAAAGAAAACATAATAGATTCAATCAAAACATAACAATGGACTTACAGACAGACTCGCGCTCTGGGTGGCATCACTCGGAGGTACTCTGCATAACTCCCCGGGACCAGGAGGCCTCGGCCCCCCACCCAGTTAAGGCAGAGGCTCCACCCACACGCCCCAGGAGGCCGCCCTCCCTTGCTGTGCCCAGGGCCCAACTCCACCGGGTCCCGCCATTCACCGCGATCTAAGAATCGGCGCGACCCTCACAGGAACTCCTGGCCAGCCTCACAGGACACAGAGGTACACAGCCCAGCCCAGATCAGCCCGGGACCCCAGAGCTGTTCACGGGGGACTGACCAACATAGCTGCAGGGACTTAGAGAGCTTGTGCTCCCCACACCAGAGCACTGAGCTCACATGTGAGCTCCATACTTCAGTGGAGCCGCTTGTGCACCAGCCCAGAACTCACCGACCCCCACCCAGCCGCGTTTGTCCTGGCACTGTAGGCCTGAGACTTGTTCAGGCTTGCCCCGGCTGAGCGGTTGTTGTTCTGAACTTACAGACAGACCCGCGCTCTGGGCAGTGTCACTCAGGGGTACTCTGCATAACTCCCCGGGACCGGGAGGCCTTGGCCCTCCATCCAGTTAAGGCAGAGGCTCCACCCGCACGCCCCGGGAGGCCGCCCTCCCTTGCTGCACGCAGGACCCAGCTTGACTGGGACCCGTGATTCAGCATGATCCAAGAATCAGCACAACCCTCAGGGGAATGCCCGGCCAGCCTCGCAGGACACAGGACCACATAAGTTCTAGAAGAAAATGACAAAACGAAAGACCAAGAGGCAGTCTCTGTGCCCCAGCCCACAAAGAACAAATCCAGGAGACACTGAAATGGAAGACAGTGGGAGTCACACAAAGGGACCTTCTGAAATGATAGAAAATGCAATAAAGAAACAGCTCAATGAAGTTATAGAGAAATTCAAATCAGAAATATTCTCTCAGCTAAAAAATGAAATGAGAATCATTATTAAAGAAATGTTGTGTGTATGTAAAGAAGAGCAAAATAAAAAAATAGAAGAACTTAAGAAAATGATCGAAACCCTGAATGAACAATATAAGACACAAACAGAATGCATGAAACAGATGCAAAGGGAAATGCAAGAAATGAAAAACTCCATGGAAAGTTTGAAAAACCACTGAAATGAAGCTGAAGATAGAATATCAGATCTTGAAGACAGCATGGGAGATCAGGGCCACAAAAGAAAAGATCTCCTAAAAATAGTAAGGAACCAAGAAACAACAATTCAACAGCTGCAAGATGATGCCAAGAGAAACAACATAAGATTAATAGGCATAAATGAAAAAGCAGGAGTCAATACCAATGACCTGCGAAGACTATTCACAGAAATAATAGCAGAAAACTTTCCAAACAT
>RJWM01035083.1:0-10159 GCA_004363535.1 Dasyprocta punctata | reverse complement strand
GGGGATGGACAAGTGGAGGTGAGCCCCATTTCTTTCCTCAGCCCCTGCCCAGCTGTGCCTCCAGTACACATCCACACTGGGGGTACAGTCTCCACAAACTTCCACCTCCCTCTTCCCTCTCCCCCAGTGAGGCCTTCTCCACACACTCTGTCACTTACCTCCATCTGAAACAGCCAGAACCTACAAGAGACCCGAGGTAGAAAGTCAGAGTAGAACCCCATGAGTAATTTCAGGGGACAGTTCTGGGACCAGCTTCCTCAGAAAAGAGCTGGCACCGTGTACCCCTCCACCTCAAAAGGCATGCTGGGTGTCCATAGCCAGACACTGCTTGGTCAAGGTGTTGGTCATCTTTTCTAGCATGTCTCAGTGACTGTGCTGGGACTTAGGCCAGGTACCTTCTGGTGGCCCCTGGTTCCTGCCACCCCCAGTCCCTGCTAGGTGAGCCCAAGTACACACAGCAGACTTTAATGCTGTTTCTGTCACTTACTATCTGCGTGACTTTGGACAAATTAATTTGCTTATTGGTTTCCATCTGTAAATAAGGGATGGCAACAAGAATAGTAAATTCCTGCCTAGTGCTGTTGTGTGGGTCCAATCAGTTTGATATATTTATAGCATACAGAACAGTGGCCAGTGTGTGGTAAATTCTCTATCAATGCTTACTGTTGCCTTTGAGGAAGGAAAGGTGTTTCTGTAGCTAGTAATCTCCTTACAATGATCTCCTAATTGCAAGGGTTTCCTCTTGGGATGTAGGTTCTTCCACAGGTCCCACCCCACCTTGGACAGGGCACAGAATGCTCTCCCCCACCCCAGCACAAGGGATCGAACCCAGGGCCTTTGCATTCAGCTAAATCCCTGGACACCCCCACGCACACACTTTTTGACATAAGGCCTTGAACTTATGATTCTCCTGCCTCTGCCATCATGCTCACCTAGGATGTTATTTTTATAGTATAGAGCAGTAGCCCTCAAATTTTGTCATAGAGTGACCTGAAAGAGTCCACCTCCAGAAGTTCAGGGTCAGCAGATCCAGGGTGGAGCCCAAGGCTCTTTATTCTAGAAGCTCCAGAGGATGCTGTTGCTGCTGGCCCAGGAAAAACGCTGTAAGTAGCATTGCCACCCAGGCCAACGCCATTCTCCCCCACAGCGTGCACTAGCTCAGACTTCTCTGGGAATCCCAACCATTAGTGAAACAGAAAAACCCTCCTCTTGAAATGAGTCTTGCAGTGGTTTCTCTTGGTTCCCTTCCTACCTTCCTAGCAGCTCCCCCATCTCCCTCATCATCTCCTTCTCATGCAGGCTGGCCTGTTCTCCTCCGTGGCCCTGTGCTGGGCCCTTTGTCATACCTTCCCCCTAGGTCTCCATCTCCAACCACAGGTAGTCCACTTCCTGCTAACATTTCCCCCAAAATGCTCCACAAGCCATTCAAACTCTGGGAATCTGGAAGTCCCTTCTGCTCCCGCAGCCCAGAGACCCAGAGTACCAAGTTAGCTTCCCCACATCCCATCTTTCATCTGTCACCTGGGCTCCTAGCACCACAGCTTGAGTCATCCCCAATTCCCTCCTCCCTCTCACCTCCTACATTTCTCACTAGGCCCTGTCACAGGAACTTTCATCACTTGTCCCTTCTTTCCATCCCCACTGGAAACAGGACTGGGAAAAACCTCCTCAGCCCTGCTTCTCTGCTTCCCACTCCCAGCTTAGGAACACCCAGGTCACAGAGCAGCCACCTGTAAGCCAGACCGAGCCTGCAGATATGTAGGATGTTATTATTATCTTGGTGCCCAGAATTTTTTTTTAAGATAAAAGGGGCTTCTCTTGTTTAAAAATCAAGAGATTTTACATAAAACCAGTTTTCCACATCTTCCTGAAGGCTGTGATGTTGCAGGTACTCTGGGCTTATTCCTGACACACATCCTTGGCTGGTACTGAGCTTCCACTGTCTTCCTTAGAAGGGGTTCATGCTCCCCTCAGAGGGCTCTGGGGCCAGTTTGAGGCCTCTGTGTTACTTTTGGAGCCAGTATGAGGCAGGAGCTGCCCCAGCCTACCTAAGTTCAAATTTGTACTGTGTAACCTCAGAAAAGATACTTAACCTTTTTGTGTCTGAGTTTCTACCTCTCTAAATATTCAACAAATAATGGCCCTGACTTAAAAGGATTGCTTTGGTTAAATAAGTTAAATAGACATAAAGAACTCTAAACACAATTTGGAATGTAGGAACTAAATGTTCATGAACCGTTACAATTATTACTGCATTGATATTGATGCCTAACCCTGCTAACCATTCGAGTTTGCCACCACTGCCATAGAAGAAGAAACACAGGGTTGTAAGTCTCAAGACCCAGATTCAAATGCTAGCCCTGCCTTTTTCTAGTTTTACAACGCTGGGCTCCCCCTTGAGCCTCCCCTCCCACCTGGAGCGTGAGGGAAGCAGTTGCTGAGCTGGAGAGAAAGTTTGCACAGAGTACTGAATGTGGGACAGCTCTTTCCCACGGTACGCCACGCCCTGCGCACCCTCCAACCGCCCCACCTGCTCTTGCCCTACCTTTACGCTCCCTCAGGTGACCCGTGTCATTAGTCATCCCCCACGACAAACATCAGTGCTCCCACCGCAATGGAGAAAGCCTGGCTTGGGGACAGAAGGCAGGGGAGGCAGCTTCGAGAGGGACAAGTGGAAGGCCTTAGCAATCGGGCCGCAGATCCCTCTGCAGCCTGCTGTCTCCTGTGGCAGCTTCACCATCCCGCACCTGCCCGCGCCTCGCCTTGCAGCGTTATTCCTCCCCCGGCTGCTCCACAGCTGTGTTCCCAGCTTGGAGACACCGTCACCGCCCTCCCCTCACCATTTCTCTGGGAGTCATCGCCCTCCCCCTCGGCTGTGGCTGCCTGGCTGTGTGCCCCTCAGGTACCCTGCACACTCTGGAGCCTTTGTCCTTCCTTCACCCCTGAATCAACCTCTCCTTTGTCTCCTGAGCAGAACATGGTGAAAGGTGCTGGAACCTAAGCCAGCCCATGCTCCAATTTTGTCTGACTCGCAGAGGTTTTATTTTTCCATCATGTTGAATTGAATGTCTGTGTCCCTCAGTGGAGATGGCCCCCAGGTCCTCTCCAGGACCTACCTCCATCCTACCTGTCCTATTTGTTGCCCATTCCCAGTTCCCATGGATGCACCAGGCTATCGGGAGATTACAGCTAACTGGCCCCTCCAGCTTTGCCCGTTTCCCTCTCCCTCACCTCTACTCCCTACTTTATCAACTTTTCTCTTTCTCCACATCCTGACACAGTCCTGCTTCCTGCTTTGTTGTTTCCTCTGCCTGTGAATCTACTACTTTTGTGCTGTTTCCCAGAAGTGCTCCAAGATTCTGCCCACTGACATCAGTCATCCTCTCATTCTACCTTCCAGCGGTGCCTATGCCCACCCAGGTCTGGGTCTCTCCCCGGCCAGGCTGGCAGCTCCTGGAGGATAGGCCTGGATGCGGGAGGGAATGCATATGAACTTTCTGCTCCACAGCCACCCATTTTCTTCTTTTAGCCGGTACTTGAAGGGCCCTTGGGGGCCTAGCCCAATACCTCCTTCACCATCTGGAGGCCCAAGTTCTTCATTCTTCATACCACGCAAAGTTCCTCGCTCCTGGTTCCCCGCTAGCTGCTGATCACATAGTTGAGACTAAGCTATCTGTAGGAACAGAAATCTAGAGCTGGGAGGAGTAGGAATACACCAGTTCCTGTTCTGCCATTCAGGAGCAAATACTCTCTCTTTCCTGAGCCTCAGTTTCCTCCTGAGTAGCACAGGGGCCCCGGATTCCCAGTTTCCTGGGGCTGCTGTGAAGCACAGTTGAATGAGGCCCCACCCCCACACCGCATGCGCCCTGTGAAAGCACCAGGAATGCTTGGCCTGATCAGCAGCCCACCTCTACACTCCCCTGGGTGACGCGTGGTCTCCCCCAGTGAACAGCAGATGCATACAGGTGGGTGCAGATGCTTGCTGCCCGGGGCCCAGGGAAGTTGTGTTGAGCAGGGCTGGTGTTGCCCTGTCTCCCTTGCCTGCTTGAGGAGAAGTGGTGAGTGAATGGAAGAAAAGGGGAAGAAAGGATGAGGAAGGGTGTGGTAGCCAGTGACACTCATGTTCTGAGGTCAGGCTTCAGCTAGCCATGCTTTGTTCTTGGGAAGTGAACCCTGAGGGAGTCACTGGCACCTGAAGATACTGTGGAAGTGATGAGGCCCCAAATGTCCTGACCTCCAACTGTGTGACAGGTACTCTCTGGTGCACCACATCCGCATTGTCACTCTATCCTTACATCTTTATCCTCTGCAGCAGGTATTATCGCCCCCATTTTACAGGTGAGGAAACTGAGGCCCAAAGAAGCCACTCAGCTGGGAAATGGCAGAGCTGGATCTGTGGACAGGGGAGCTTGGAGAACCAGGGACCTTGCAAGGTGATGCAGCACCCAGGGCCTCCTCTTGAGCTGTGACCCATAGAGAGGTCAAAGCTCAGGGGTGGGGGGAGGGTAATTTATTGAGCGTCTTCTGTCCTGGTCACCTGTACCACTGTCTCATTTCATCCTCAGTGAGACAGAGGTTCCCAGATTCTCTTTGAGGATGTTCACATACAACCTGGGTTCCTTTTAGTCTGAGCCAGCCCTGTGGAGCTGATCCCTATCCTCTCCCTCTCTTCTCTGTCCCTCCTTCCCTCCAGAGCCTTCACACTGCACTACATCCTCAGCTCCTTAGTCATGTTTTATCTTTCATCTTGAGACAGGGTCTTGCCAGGTTGCCTAGCCTGAGTTTGGACTTGCTATCCCCCCACCTCGGCCTCCCAGAGTGCTGGGGACATCCTGCAATGAAGCACATGGTCCTGAGCCAAAAACCAGGGAGGTACGTGGCTTTGCTCCCCAATTTTCCTTGCCAGGAGGGAAATACTAAATGGGTACCATGACAGTGACAGAATGTAATAAGTCCCTCTACACCCACTCTGCATTTTTCTACCTGCAGGTCTCTTCCCAGGCCTTTTCACCCTGTCACCTACATTCTTTTTTTTTTTTTTTTTTTTTTTTTTTGGTACCAGGGATCGAACTCACAACCTTATGCCTGCCAGGCAGGCTCTTACGCCACTGAGCTAAATCCCCAACCCTATTTTTTGAGACAGGGTCTCACTATGCAGTTCAGGCTGGTCTTGAATTCACTTTGTAACCCAGGCTGGTCTTGAACTCACAGTGATCCTCCTGCCTCAGCCTCCTGAGTGCTGGGATTTAAAAGGATGCACCACCATGCCCGGCTAGCCTACATTCTTTTTAAGGACCATCTTCTCTGTGGATATAGTTAGTAAAATTAGGTTTCCTTGCCAGGTCCACCTCAGGCTTTCTCTATTCCTGACTTGCAGCTTTTCCTCAAGCCTGCATTTCATTTTAGTATTTTTGACTATGTGTTTTTTCTTTTTGTTTTTGTTTTTTGCCAGGCTTGGAGCTGCTGGAGTGGGGAGGGGTTGGGCTGGTGGGGCTGAGTCTTTAGTGTTTAGGATAGATACAGCACAGACCCCAGGCAGAGGGGTTGTTGAATGAATGAGTGAATGCACAAATGAAAAGGCAGTTGGAGTCATATGAAGACGTCTCTGGGAGGGGACTGGGAGCTGTCTCTAAGTGACAGGTTTCATTGCAACTGCTTGACAAGCTGAGTGGCAGAAAGACAAGGCTGACAACTGAAGCTGCCTCACAGGGAATGAAGGAGGATGAGGGATGAGGGCAGTGGGAGGAAGGGGAGGATCAGAGCCATTCAGTGGTAGGGGGGACAGTTCAAGGGCTGATCCTTCTCCTCCACAGCTGGCCTCATTGTTTATTCCTCTGAGCCTCCCTTAGAGATCATTCCTGGGAGAAACCAGACTCCTGGCCCACAGGTGTGTCTCTATCCATGTCCCTGTCAAAGTCATCAATACCTGTTCACTCTTTCCTGCCCTAGCCAAGCATGGCCTTAGAAAGCTGCCCATTGGCCAGCAGGAGGTGGCACAGAGAGTTAATGAGAGGAGCTGAGACATCTCAGTGGGCTAAAAAGGACTGGGGCAGAGTTGAGGTGCCCTCCCTACTTGGAGTGACTTGTGGATAGGGATGCCAGGGGCGGATGCAGGAGCAACAGGGGCTTGGTCTCTCTCCCAGCCCCTTCAGCTGCCCTGCAGCTCTAGGCACTGTTCAGGAGCATCAATCCAGCAGTCCTCCCATGGACGTGGGGCTACTCCTCCCTGGATTTGTGGCCTGGATACTTGGGGAAGGGCAAGTCAATCCTCATGCCTCTGGGGCAGAAAGCAAAGCACTTGAGTTCTTTCTGAACTTTTTAAGTTGGTGCTACAGATAGTGAGATGGAGGGGCTGAGGTAGCTTTGAAGGATTTGCCTTTCTCCCACCCAACTGGCCTGGAACTGGGTGATAAAGGGATACTGGAAGGAGAGATGGAGCTAGGTCTTGGGAATTGAAGGTAGGAGTAGGGACCGGGTGGGGCAGGAGATGTTTGAAGATGTGCTGAAAGTGTAGGGAAATTGGGGTGGCATCTGTGCAGCCCTGACAAGGAGTCAAGCATCTCTTATTTATCATCCCACTTAGTTATCTCAGTAAGTGATCCATTCCACTCTCCACATTTTACAGAGGAAGATCCATTCCAGTAAGGGACAGCAGAGTTGCGACTGGATCCTTTGGCTTGTCTCATGGTGCTAGACTGGGACCTGGTGGGGGTGCCCAGAGGGTGGGACACTATTCTGCCCTTCCTGGGGCTGTTGAGAGGGGCTCTGCCAAGTGAGCCAGAACACTGCCCCAGCTGCTAAATGGATGAGATGAGCCAGACCCTCCAATGGCACCTCGGATCAGAAGTTGAGCAACCAAGGAGAGATTGTAGAGGGTGAAGTAGAAGCAACTTAGTGTTTAGCTACCTCTGCTCTTCCTGGAAGCTGAGAAATAGAATATACAGGAGATTTTCAACCTGGCCTGACTTTGCTGACCCATCCTATATTGCCCAAAGAGCACTAGGTTCTAGCAGGAACCCTCCAGAGTAGGTCAAACAAGAGTACGAGCTGCCCTTAACATGGCCTTGGGCACCCGGGATGTAGGGTGAGGAGGGGAGGGCAGAGGCTGAATGAGATGGACAGCTCAGGATGTAGTGGAGGTGGATAGGGGCTAGGGGCATAGCAGGTCTCCCTGCTACCCTGGAATGCAGGCAATTCAAGATGAGGCCAGTAGTAAGTAGGTAAAGGAGCTGTGGGTCCAACTTACATGCTGGACCAGAAACCTGTGCCCACTTTGCTCTGTTCTCATCCCCTTGGGTTGCGCCAGACTCCTAGTGAGGCTGTCTAGCAGGGTCTTTGGAATGAGGCACCAGATTCCACTGCCTGCAGCTGTCTTTGCCCAACTTCTCCCACCCACCGGCAGCCAAGAGCTCTTGCTTGGTCCTGCCGTGTCTCCTGGGCTCCACCCTGGGTGTGCCCACCCTTCCTTGTAGCCCTGGCCCAGAGCCCACACTCACCATGCGCCCGTTGGGGACACCCAGGTGCTTGGGTTTCCCTGGCATGCCGCTGCTGATCACGGGTCCCCGACGCGGGGGCAGCCCACCATGGGGACCGTGGGTAGCACCGACCAGAGCGTGCACGGTGGCGGGCAGGCAGCAGAGAAAGCCCGTCTTCTCCTGCGGGCCCTCACATCCTGAAACACCAGCTCACTACCTCTTTTCTCTGCCACAGGAAGTGTCTCTATAGAAACCAAACCACAGAAAGAAGCAAGGTCTAAGAGAGCGAACGCCTCTTCCTACACACACACACACACACACACACACACACACACACGCCACCAACGCACCCTTGGCAGCACCCCAAGGAGGCACCAACACACAGCGGAGGCCTCCCTGTGCCCAGCAAAGAGCCTGTCCTGGTCTGGCTTTGCTAGGGAGCCCCGAGGTCAGGTCTGAGCACACGGAAGTACACTCTCACACAACGAGTTATCTTTGTATTTGGCACTCTCGCAGAAGTTCCTGGGACATGCACACATGTGCACTGGTCCTGCATATCTGTCCATGTGCTTTACTCAGCACACACTTATCTCATCCCTACTGTGTGCCAGGTATGCGTGTACCCAGCATCCCCATCCTGGGCAGTTGTGCATGTGCAGATTTACTGCCCCTAATTTCAGACACCTGCAGGCTTTCATCTGTGCATGTGCCCGGATGTGCAGACAGGTGGACTCAGGTGTGCATGTCATAAACACAAGAGCTCTTCCCCAGAAGGAGCAACTGGGCACTCAGTCCTGTGCATGCACACAGGTGTGTGTGCTGACGCCCCACCAACATGTTTAATCAGGTACGCACTTGTTCAACTACCTGAGTGGGGGAATGATCAGGTACAATTATGCCAACCCCATATGTACATGAGTACTTGCCACATATCCATCTTGATATAGCAGCTCAGGTTTCTATAAAAGAAAAATACCATAGACTAAACAGTTTAAACAACAAATATATATTTTTCACAATTCTGAAGACTAGGACCTTCAAGATCAGGGTGTTGGCAGATCCTGTGTCTGATAAAGTCTCTCTTCCTGGTTTGCAGATGGCCATCGTTTTGCTATGTCCTCATGTTGCAGAGAGCAGAGAGAGAAAGGAAATAGGCACCATGCTGTCTCTTCTTACAGGAGTATGAATTCCATCGTAAGTGATCTCTACTCATGACCTGGTTACCCCCCCAACGACATCAACTCTAATACATATATCCGAATACCATCATGTTGTGGTCATTGTGTCAAAATGTATGAACTTTAGGGAGACACAAATTGTAGCATAGTAACTACTGCTAGCTGAAGGATGATGGCTCCCTACCTGCACACCTAGCCCAGCCCCAGATTATCTCAGGTCATTTAACCAGAATCCTCAGGTTGCCTCCTTTTTACACACGCATGTTCCCATTATAAGGATTTATATTTTACTCTAAGCATACGGGTACTTCAAGATATCAAGTCACCCACCACTCTGTTTTTTGTTTTTGTTTTGTTTTTTTGGTACCAGGGATCCAGCTCATGACCTTGCCCTAACCAAGCAAGTGTTTGAACTGCTGAGCTAAATTCCTGGCCCTTACCTACCACTCTGGATTGGTTACTACTTTTATAGGGTCAAGGTGACACCTACTTCTCCATAATCTATCTATGGCCCCACTGCCCTCTTCGAAGGCTGTGACCTGAACTTTTTAATGGCAGGTCCTCACCACCAACTCATGTCCTCTTCCTCCTAAGCACATGGCTAAGCTTAATTTCCCAGGCTCCCTTACAGTTAGGTGTGATCATGTGACTAGTTCCCACCAATTGAATGTGAAGAGATGAGATGTGCCATTTCTGGCTCAAGGTTTTGAAGAACCAGGTGTGTGTCATGAACTCTCTTTCTGCTTTGGTTGGTTGGGTACAGAGGACGATGAGCCCCTGTGGGATTGTGGAGTGTGTGGAAGCATGCCATTCACCAGCCTGGAATACCAGCTTTGGACAGTTAGGAGCGCTCTCCAGAAATAAATTCTTCAAGCTGTTGTACATATTAGGATTTCTTGTTTTTTACTTTTAATTGATTGATTGATTGGTTGGTTGGTTTTTTAAAACAGGGTCTTGCTATATAGTTCAGGCTGGCCTTGAACTCACAACAATCCTCCTGTCTTAGCTTCCCAAGTGCTGGGATTACAGTGGGTTTTTTTTGTTTGTTTTTTGTTTTTTGTTTTTTGTTTTTTTTTTTTTGAGACAGGGTCTTGCTAGCCTTGAATTCTCTATGTAATCCAAGCTGGCCAGCCTTGAACTTGTGGCAATCCTCCTGTCTCAGTCTCCTGAGTGTTAGGATTACAGGTATGCACCACCATGCCTGGCCAGGATTAACTTGTTATAGCAGCTATTATGGTCCTAATTAATGTACTCTTTTCCCATCTTTGATTTATCTCTTTCTAGACATTTGGTTTAGACCACGTAGACCAAAGGATTCAGTCAGATTTGATGCTTGCTCATGGGTGGGGAAGATGTTACTTTTGGATTTGGAGTACTGCCAATGGTAGTCTCATTCAAGTGCCTATGAGAGGGTTGTAGAAAATGTGATGTAAGTGAAGACTGCCATGGATCTAGGCCTAGGATTTATAGGGTTTTTACAGTCTCCAGAGTCTTCTCCTGACAAGA
>RJWM01035082.1:0-19212 GCA_004363535.1 Dasyprocta punctata | reverse complement strand
GGAGGCTGAGGTAGGCGGAGCGTTGTGAGTTCGAGGCCGGCTTGGGCTACAACGCGAGCACAAGGCCGGCCTGAGCTACATAGTGCGACCCTGCCTCAAAAAACCAGGGCTGGGAGTTTGGCTCAGTGGCTTAAGCGCCTGCCCTGGCAGGCGCAAGGCTGTGAGTTCAATCCCCGGTGCCGCAAAAAAAAAAAAAAAATACGGGACCTATGGAAATTTAGAAGATGTAATAGCCAGGTGTGGTGGCGCATGCCCCAACACTCTAGAGGTTGAGGCAGGAGGATCATCGTGAGTTTGAAGCCAGCCTGGCTACACAGTGAGTGCAAGGCCAGCTTGAACTATTTTGACTCAAAAAAAGAAATATATATATATATATATATACATATATATACATATATATATGAACAACAGAAAAAAAAACCCTACAATACTAGCTGTACTAGTTACTACGTGAGACCATGTGAGAAAGGTAGCCTTTTTTGTCAGTGGGAACATTTAAAATAACTCCATTTTATACAAATCTCTGTCTTTGTACAATCTTATTTTTGTAAAATGTACATGTGCTTGTTTCACCATTCCTTAGAAAGACAACTTAAAACAAAGGGCCAGGCTCTGTTCTGCCTAGCAACTATGTCACCTTAGAACTAGCCACTCGGGTTAGACCACAAGGTTACGCTCCCACCAAGAGGGCATGGCCTAATACATCAGAGAATAAAAGCCTAGCACACTACTTGCGTGTGCTGGCTGGTTTTATTTAGCATAGCCACGTGCCCTTCTGCAGAAATAAAGTTTGTCTTGTTGAGAAACTTTTCAGAAGTCTGGTTTTTTTTGCTCTGTTTGTGACACCAGAAACTTTAAGTCCAACAACCATTTAAGAACTATTGGATAGGCTGGGGATACAGCTCTGTAGTGTAGTACCTGCCTGGCAAGTATGAGTTCAATTCCCAGTACCAGTACCCACAAAAAAAAAAAAAAATAAAAAGAAGAAGAAGAAAAAGAAGAGGAAGAGGAAGAGGAAGCAGAAAAGGAAGAGGAAGAACTACTGGAGAGGCTGGGAGTGTAGCTTAGCAGTAAAGCACTTGACTAGTATGCCTGAAGCCTTGGGTTAAATTCCCAGCACTACAAGAAAACAAAACAGAAGAACTACTGGAGAACGTATAAAATGTATGAAAAGTGGCACAAACCTGTAATCCTAGCACTCTGTGAGACTGAGGTAGGAGGATGGCAAGTTCAATTAGGGAAGTTTAGTAACTTAGCAAAATCCTGCCTCAAAAAATAAACAAAAATTTTTTTAAAAAGTAAAGGACTGCAGATGTAGCAAGACCCTGACTCAAAATTAAAAAATAAATACATAAGCCGGGCATGGTGGCGCACCCCTTTAATCCCAGCACTCGGGAGGCTGAGGTAGGCAGAGCGTTGTGAGTTCGAGGCCGGCTTGGGCTATAACGCGAGCGTAAGGCCGGCCTGAGCTACATAGTGCGACCCTGCCTCAAAAAAAACCAGGACTGGGAGTTTGGCTCAGTGCCTTAAGCGCCTGCCCTGGCAGGCACGAGGTTGTGAGTTCAATCCCCGGTGCCGCAAAAATAAATAAATAAATAAATAAATACATAAATAAGTAAAGGGCTGTGCATGTAGCTTAGCGTGAAGGACCCGGGTTCAATTACTGGCACAAAAAAAAAAGTATGCTAAGGGACAGCAGAAGTATAACATGTATAAAACTTGAAGAGAATATGTAAGTGTATTCAATCATCTATGTCTTCTAAGAAAAACATTTTTCAGTTTAAAAAGGGTTTGAAAGAACCAGAACCCAGGGCATAGGTTTCTATATTGTAGTCTATTTGTAAGGATAAAACCAAGTCAGCTGGGAGCAGAGGTGCTCATCTGCCATCCCAGCACTCTGAAGGCTGAGGCAAAGAGATCTGTTTGAGATCAGCTTGAACTAAACAGAGAGCCCCTGTCTCCAAAATAAACAAACAAATAGCCAAAATAAATTAAATAAAAAGTTGTAAAAAAAAAAAAAAGTATAAAATGAACTGGTCTGTGAGTAGATACAAATGATTCTCTACTCAATAGAAGAGACACAATACCAAAAAAAGTAGGTAAATGTTAAAGATAAAAGTGGGATCCTAAGCCTGGCACATGCCCGGAATCTCAGTGCTAGGAGACTGAGGCAGGAGGATTACAAGTTTGAAGATAGCCCTGGCTACAAAGTGAGCTCAAGACCAACCTGAAGGATTACATTGTCTCAACAAAATAAAACAAAAAAAAGTAAGTAGGGTGCTCTCTTTGTACCATGAACGGTAAAATGAATAAGTGTATTACGATATATTCAAGCATCAGTATACTTAGCAAAAGTCAGTAACATTTTATTTGTAAAGGGCCAGAAAATAAATACTGTAGGCTTTACCAGTCATCCAATCTGTTTAGGGACAAAAATTATACATATTATTATGGACAATGACATTGGAATTTTATATTATTTTAAAGTATCTCTAAATATTCTTTTTAACTATTTAAAAATACATTTTTAAAAAACTTTCTTAGCTCACTGGCTATACAAAACAAGCAAAAAGCCGGGTGTGGTGGCGTACGCCTTTAATCCCAGCATTCGGGAGGCTGAGGTAGGTGGAGCATTGTGAGTTCGAGGCCAGCTTGGGCTACAACGCCAGCGCAAGGCTGGCCTGAACTACATAGTGTGACCCTGCCTCAAAAAAAACTAGGGCTGGTGGTTTGGCTCAGCGGCTTAAGTGCCTGTCTGGCAGGCGTGAGGCTGTGAGTTTGATTCCTGGTGCCGAAAAAAAAAAAAAAAAAACAAGCAAGAGGTCAGATTTAGTGCGGGGGAAGGTGTTGTACCTTACTGGCTGCTCCTGCTCTACAGCAATGACAATGAATGATCTATAATTTTATGCAATAATGCTAAATCTCGTAACATTGTGTGAAAGAAGCCACATGAATGAGCACTACTGCAAATGCAGTAAGTATTAGAAAGTGTTTCCAACCCAAGCACAAGGCCGGCCTGAACTACACAGTGCGATCCTGCCTCAAAAAACCAGGGCCAGGAGTTTGGCTCAGTGGCTTAAGCACCTGTCTGACAGGCGTGAGGTTGTGAGTTCGAGCCCCAGTGCTGCCAAAAAAAAAAAAAAAAAAAAAAAGGCACAGTATTTACATATAACCTACAAACTATAAACCGTCTCTAAATCCTTATAATACCTAATACAATGTAGATGCTATACTGTTTTAGTCACTTTTCTCACCACTGAGACACAATACCCAACATGTACAACTTAAAGGCTCATGGTTTGTAGAGGTTTCAGTAATTAGTTCACTGGCTCCAAGGCACAACAGGTTGGCTGAGAGACATGGCAGAGGAGAAGCTAGTCACGGCACAGCAGCAGGAAAGTAGTTAATCAAGGAAGAGCTGGGAAGGGAGCTATGCACTTGCAGGTCATGCCCACAGGAACTCAACTCTTCCCAGTAGCTCAACCTCCTAAAAGCGAGTCAGCTATAATGCTCCAAAATCCAATCATCTTTCAAAGGTCCTGCCCATGGCTACATGAAGCTTTAGGGGGACATCTATACATAAACCATGACACATATAAATAGTTGCTACACTGCACTGTTTAGGAAATAATGACCCCAAAAAAGTCTACAAATGTTTGGTACAGGTCACAGTGTTTTTTCTTCCTATTTTCTATCCACCGTTGGTTGAACACTTGAATGTGGAACCCAAGTATACAGACGACTGACGGTACAATTTCTTGTAGAACGAAAGATCATGAGTCTCTAGACTGAAAGGACACACTGTGGCCTGAATAATGAAAGCAAGTCACATCCCAAAAACAAGGAAACAAAAGTTAATGAGAAAATGCTAAAGTTTTCCAGGGAGAGAAAAAGGTCATAGTCAATGAAACAATGCCCTTAAAATTGTGACTCGATTATTTCACAGCTTAGAAATATATTCTCAGCTGAACTACTAATTAAATACGAGACTAGAATAAAGACATGTTTTAATAATTAAAAAGAAAAAGTTACCTCCCACACATCCTTTAAGGAGTTACTTAAGAACATGCTTCAAGGTCTGACAAGAGTATATTAAAATAAGATGAGCACAGTAAAATGCAATTGCTGCAGTGAGTATCTCGATCTGTACAGGCAATACTTTGAAACTGAATGTCAGCTGGGTGTGGTGGCGCACACCTGTGATCCCAGCACTCAGGAGGCTGAGGCAGGAGAAATGCTGTGAGTTCAAGGTCAGCCTGGGCTACAAAGTGAGTTCAAGGCCAACCTGAACTATATAGTGAAACCCTGTATCAAAAAAGACAGACAGACAGAAAGAAAGAAACTGAATGTGAGCCAGACATGGTAGCACATGCCTGTAATCTCAGCACTCTCGGGAGGCTGAGGCAGAAAGATCTCTGAGAGTTCAAGGTCAGCCTGGGATACACAATGAGTTCAAGGTCAGCCTGGGATACACAGTGAGTTCAAGGTCAGCCTGACCTATATAATAAGACCCTTGTCTCAAAAAAAGAAAAAAAAAAAAAGAATGTGGGCCAGGGACATAGCTCAGCTCAACGTAATTCCATTCAAAGTACCAACAGCATTACTCACAGAGTATCAACATCCTAAAATTCACATACATCTAGAAGAGACTCCAAAGAATAAAAGCAATTCTGGGCAACAAGAACAAAGCAAGAGGAATCAAAACCTTTCAAGTTGGCTCAGTGACTTAAGCGCCTGTCTGGCAGGCGCGAGGTTATGAGTTCAATCCCAGGTGCTGCAAAGAAAAAAGAAAAAAAAGGAAAACACAAAAACCTTTCAAGTTACACGTACTTGAAAGCTACAGTGATTAAAAATAACATGGGGGGAAGCCGGGCGTGGTGGCGCACGCCTTTAATCCCAGCACTCGGGAGGCTGAGGTAGGTGGAGCCTTGTGAGTTCGAGGCCGGCTTGGGCTACAACGCGAGCGCAAGGCCGGTCTGAGCTACACAGTGCGACCCTGCCTCGAAAAACCAGGGCCGGGAGTTTGGCTTAGTGCCTTAAGCGCCTGCCCTGGCAGGCGCGAGGTTGTGAGTTCAATCCCCGGTGCCGCAAAAAAAATAAATAAATAAATAAATAATAAAAAATAACATGGGGGCCTGGCAAGCACAAGGTCCTGAGTTTGATTCCTGGTACCAAAAAAAAAAAAAAAAAAAGGTGAATGTGGCCCCAAAGAAATTTAAAATGAAAACCTAAAGCAATCAAGTCCTTATTTAGGAATGACATTGGTATGACTCCAGTAAATCATAGAGCCCCACCTTGGGATCAGGAGTAGACAATAAGGAAAACTAGATTTATACTGTTTCTATATTTTTCTTTCAGTCCAAAAATACACACTTTTTTCTTTCTTTTCTCTTTCCTCATGTTAGACAGTGAGCTAGCAATCACCCTAATTGTAACTAATAACTACTATCTTAATGTCCACATTCTCCAGAAAACTTTATGATCCACAAGGGTGGAGACTAGCTATGATGTTTATTGCTGTATTCCAAGCACAGTGCATGGCAAGTATTTGTGAAATACAAAAATATTAACACTGGCTATGTCAGCAAATAGTACTACATATTTTCATGCATCTAAATGTTATAATAGGAATTAGTAAGGGAAAGTAACACAGTTGGTTAATGTGTTTTAAAAAATTAGCTAGACACAGGGGCATATACGTGTAGTCCCAGCAGTGTGGAAGGCCAGGAACACTAGACCTGCTCAGGCAACACAGTTAGAGCATGTAACAAAACAAAACAAAAGAAAATCCAGTATCCCTCAGTTTTGCTTTGTTTTTTTTGTTTTGTTTTGTTTTGTTTTGTTTTTTTGCGGCACTGGGGACTGAACTCACAACCTCACGCCTATCAGACAGGCACTTAAGTCACTGAGCCAAACTCCCAGCCCTGGTTTTTTGAGGCAGGGTCGCACTGTGTAGCTCAGGCCGGCCTTGCGCTCACGTTGTAGCCAAACCGGCCTCGAACTCACAACGCTCCTCCTACCTCAGCCTCCCGAGTGCTGGGATTAAAGGCGAGTGCCACCACGCCTGGCTAGTCTCCCTCAGTTTTGCAAGACAGGAAAAAAAATAACTGTGAGCATAGCTCGTTTATAGTCCAATCCTTGACTAAATTACAAAATTTAACGGTTTAAATAGAAGAGATAACCAGCTGTTCAAACATTTCTTAGAGTTTTCTAATATTACGATTCTTCTTTGGGGGAGAAGTTGACATGGGGTCTCATTACATAGTTCAGGCTGGCCTCAAACTCATGATGATCTATCTTCCTGCTTCAGCTCCCAAGTGCTGGGATTTCACAGGTATGTGCCTTCATGCCCTGATCCAGTTTTTAGACATCTATCAAGCAACCAATTTCTAAACATAATTTACATACATTGCTTCCAAATATGAAACATTATGACTTTAACAACAGATATTTGGGGCAAAGGTCAGAAAACTTCTTGTAAGCAAGCTGTCAGATGACAAATAAGAATTCTACCTATCTGTCACACTCAACTTTTTTTTTTTTTTTTTTTTTTTTTGGTCTTTTTGAAACAGTTTCACTATGTGGTTCAGGCTGGCCTTGAACTCACTTTGTATCCCAGGTTGGCCTTGAACTCACAGCAATCCTCCTGCCTCAGCCACCCAAATGCTGGGATTACAAGGGTATACCACCACACCCAGCTCAACCCTTACTATAATGGCTAAAACTGCCACAGACAGGATATAAATGAATGAACATGAAGCAATATTGTAATGAAACTATTTATTAACATGGAAGCTGGGTGTGACAGCTTACACCTGCAATTCCAGCACTCAGGAGGCTGAGGCAGAAGGGTCTCTCCACACTCCCGTCCTTGACTGCAGGCAGCTATAGCCCCGCACAGGTCCGGACTCGTGTGGCAGGCAGGCAGGCCAGCCTGCGGCCGTGGCACTGTGTGCTCTCTGCCATTCCCATCACCGTGGCTGAGCCACCCTCAAGCCATAAACTTGTATATATTTCTAGATTTCTAAATTAGGATGTAAACATAATTTAAACTTCAAACTATAATGAAAGAGTGAAATGGATAAACTGATATAACCAAAACAGAACTGAGGAAAAAAGTATAGCAATTCATGGTAGATAAGACATTTTATTAAAAATTTTTAAACTAGAAAATCCCGGCAAGGACATATAAAATCATCAATAGAGGGCAGTAATGAATAAAGAATAAAAATAAACAAAAGGTGATCTATCCTCATGTTAAGAGCTTTCTTTAGAATTCTAATAAACTAGAATTTAGAGAAATAACAAGTTTAAGCAATAGCAAATAAATAATGAATATGAAAACTCAGACCTAGCTGGGCATGGTGGCCCATGCCTTCAATCCCAGCACTCTAGAGGCTGAGGCACGAGGATTGTTGTGAGTTCAAGACCAGCCTGGGCTACAAAGTGAGTTCAAGGCCAGCCTGAATTGCATAGTAAGACCCTGTCTCAAAAAATTAGGGCCAGGGATTTAGCTCAGTGGCGTAAGCACCTGCCTGGCAGGCGTGAGGTTGTGAGTTTGATCCCTGTTAGCAGGAAAAAAAAAGAAAGAAAGAAAGGAAACTCAGACCTACAAGAAGTTAAAATTATAAATGTGAGAAAAAAAGTTTTTTTAATTAAAATGGCAGTGTACAACAATCAGAGTACTGTATTTATATAGGATGTCATTTCCCTAAGGCACTACTCCTAACTCCTGATTTCACTACTCCTAGAGTGCTTCCCAAAATAAAAACTAGAAGTGAATGCTGCTTTACACATGTACAAGCAGATGAAATGTTTGCCCTTTTATGATTATCTGGTAAAGCTAGAGAAAGTCCCAGCCAACTCAGGTAGGGAGCTTTCTTAGTAGAAAGTTTGAGTCAGTATAAATGCCAGAAATCAGTGCACAGTACCTAGGCACAACATGAAAGACAGGGAAAAGCTGCAGCCCAGTGGGCACTTGAACCTGAACTATAACCTCTGAAACATATTCCCAGGCACTGATAACAAGGAGTCTGTTAACAGGACTAGAGTTTGGCTCAGTGGTATTAGGGTGTTTGCCTGGAATATGAGACCCTGGGTTCAACCTCCAGCACCATTTAAAAAAAAAAAAAAGGGCTATTACAAAGCGTGCTATAAGCCGGGTGTGGTGGCGCACGCCTTTAATCCCAGCACTTAGGAGGCTGAGGTAGGAGGAGCATTGTGAGTTCGAGGCCAGCTTGGGCTACAACGTGAGCACAAGGCCGGCCTGAGCTACACAGAGCGACCCTGCCTCAAAAAACCAGGGCAGGGAGTTTGGCTCAGTGGTTTACGCGCCTGTCAGGCAGGCACAAGGACTGTGAGTTCAATTCCTGGTGCCGCAAAAAAAAAAAAAAAAAAAAAAATGTGCTATAGGGGAGGGAAGTAGGAAAAAAAATGTTCTATTCATTTTTTATTTCTTCACACACGATTTTCCACAGATGATTCAAAGATATGAACTCTGTCTGCTGTCATCTATTTGTAAATACTCATACTCTGCAGAAATAAAGGTGGTATCATTTTTTTCTTGCCCCCTCCACCAGTACCTCTCAGTATCCCCACATTATGATCAAATGGGACTACTTACCATTTCCTAAACATGCTTCACATTTCCCCACCCACTTCTACTATTTTTTTTTTCTTGGTACTGGGGATCAAACTTACAACCTCACATGTGCCAGGCAGGCGCTTATGGCACTGAGCTAAATCCCCAGCCCTATTTTTTGAGACAGGGTCTCACTATGCAGTTCAGGCTGGCCTTGAACTCAAGCTGTAGCCCAGGCTGGTCTCAAACTCACAACGATTCTCCAGCCTCAGCTTCCTGAGTGCTGGGATTAAAGGCATGCACCACCAATCCTGGCTCACTTCTGCTATTTTCTTACCCTAAAATGTGTTACATGGCTGACCCTAATCTCAGTCTAAAATACTCACTTTCTAAAGAACAGTAAAATGACATCTTCAAGGAGCCTGCCAGAAAGAATTAGTATCTCTTTTCTGTCCACAGTTGCTTATTCACAGTTCTTTTTACAAACACTATAGCTTTTTTTTTTTTTTTGAGGCAGGGTCTCACTTTGTAGTGTAGTGTACATAGGTGTACATAGTGAACTCACTATGTAGCCCAGGCCAGTCTCAAACTCACCACAATCCTCCTGCCTCAGCTTCCTGAGGGCTGGGATTATAGGCATGTGCTACCATGCTCAGCTTCAAATACTACAGCATTTTTTCAGCATATTTATTTGTGCATGTTTCCTCTTATTACAAATGAGCATTCTCTCCCTGCCCAAAGCTTTTTTGTTTAAAAGTAATATTTGTTACAAGTATAGTGGTATATATCAACAGGCCCAGCACTGGAGACTGAGGCAGGAGGATAATGAACTAGAAGTCAGTCTGGACTGACCAAATTCAAGACCAGCCTGGACTAAGTAGAACAGCATGTATGCAGACAGTATAAACAATATCTTACAATCTGTCCCTGAGGGAAAAAAAAAAAACTAAAAATTATATTTGCTTTGTTTGGCTCCCTAAAAACATTTAACCCTTGGCATTACTTACAAGGTAAATAGATTTAAAACAGGTACCATGGCTGGGCATGGTGGTGCATTCCTGCAATCCCAGCACTCAGGAGGCTGAGACAGGAAAATCACCATGAGTTTGAGGCCAGCCTGGGCCACACAAGTGAGTTCAAGGCCAGCCTGCACTACATGGTGAAACCCTGTCTCAAAAAAATAAAAATATGATTTGGGGATGACAATGTGCAATGCATGTATCATTGTTATCCCCTGATTGATGTGCTTTGAAATTTTATTGGCGTTTTTTTTCTTCTTCTTTTTTGTCTTTTTATGTTTGAATAAAATGGATTTGAAAAAAGTAAAAATAAAAATAAAAATAAAAACAGATGTCATCCTTAACCTACCGTTTCAGCCCTCAGTCAAACACTCAAAGACTTTTCCCCTTGGTCCTGCAAACCAAATAGCTGTGCAAACCCTGTGCTACTAGGCATAGGCAAATGTCAATACTAAGACAGCCATGCCAACTTTGCAACCCAGAACCACTCAGAATGCTTAAGTATCCTGACTATTAGTCAGCATTGCACTTAAAGGAAGACAACAGAGAAAGTTTTCAGCCATTCTTCTCTCTGGGTATCTCACAAGTTTTATCTCATAATAAGACAGAGATCAAAATATGGTCTACCTAGAGAGGAGTACCAGTCCCTAATCTTTGGAATCCTAAGACATTGTCTACAAATACGCTGTTCTTCTTGAACTGTCATTCCTCACCCTCATCCCTGTGAGCCGAGCAAACATCTCAAAAGACCCTGTACAATGCCAAATTTTCTAAAAATTCTCTGTTTACTTAAGAGTTAGATTTGATAAAAAGAGAAAGCATTCAATAGTAATTCATGATATTAACTAAAATTATTTAGAATGTGTACGATCATATCTATGACTACTTACATTTCTAGGAAACAATCCATTTACTTTCTGTGAAGTAGTTGCTTTGTTGTTTTTGTTTCCTGAATTCAAATCCTTTAAATAAAAGCAATTTAAAAAAATAAAAGACATAAACCAAGGGCTGAGGGTGTAGCTCCTTGGTATAGCACATGCATGTGCAAGGCCCTGGATTCAAATCCCCAACACCAAAAATATTACAAAACTGCCCTTTAAAAATATAAGCAGCAAGCTGGGCATCGTGGCACACAACCGTGATCGCAGAACTTAGGAGGGTGAGGCAGGGGGACTGCCACAAGTTCAAGGCCAGCCTGGGGTACATAGTGAGCCCAAGGCCACTCTGAATTACATAGTGAAACCCTCTCTCAAAAAACAAAACAAAAAAATGACAACCAAAAAAGCAGCTTTAAACAGGCATAGTGGTGGTCCACGTATGTAATCTCAGCACTCAGGAGGTGGAGTCAGGAGGATGCCTTCAAATTCAAGGCCAGCCTGGGTTACATAGTGAGTTCAAAACCAGCCTGAACTACATAGTGAGACCCTGTCTCAAAAAAAACAAACAAACAAAAAAAAAAAAACAGCAGTTTCGAAACAAATAGCAAATGCAACACGGACTTTAAGTTAAGCGTGATTTATGGCTGTTTAGATGCCCTGAAACTTTTAACTTTTTCCTAATCTTTTGGGGTTTTTTTGGGTTTTTTTTTTTTTTTTTTTTTTTTTTTTTTTTTTTTTTTTGTGGTCTTTTTGAGACAGGGTCTTGTTATGCAGTTCAGGTTGGCCTTGGGCTCACTTTGTAGCCCAGGCTGCTCTTGAACTTGCAACGATTCACCTGTCTCAGCCTCCTACATGCTGGGATTATTTATTTCTAATCTTTAAAGTGGATGAGCACCATCTTTTTGCAAGAAACAAAGGAAAGGACATGTAAAATGTCTAGTGCATTTTCAAACAGACAGGAAGCCAACAAAAATCACTATTTTTACAATCTATGTCTAGAGTACAGTTTGGCACTACTGTATTCCTATGACTAAATCTCCCCAATACCGTGGTCATAGCGTACATGTGACTACGTAACATTTGAAACACAGGTACTTCTAAATGATGTGCAATTGAAGCGGAAATTATATGCCCTATTTCAAAAATTTAGTGAAATAAATAATAAAAACTTAATATTTTATATAATTAAATGTGAAGTGACAACTCTTTGAATACATCTTGTTAAGCAGACATTAAAATTCATTTCACTAGCTGTTTGTTTTGCATCCTTCACAGAATGGCCTGATCTATATTTTGACTTCCAGCTGTTTAATATGGTCTCTTAACCCTACAGTCGACTGCTTAACAGGTGTTCACTCTAATATACCACTTATCCCAGCAAACACTGGCTCATTTTAATGCTCTCAACTTCAACCACTCAGGAAAGCTAGTTGACGACCTATTCTGTTCACAGCACTCACAACTGTAAAGGAAACTGGAAATTGATAACTACACAACAGAGAGGAAATATCTTGTTGAGGGGATAAAAAGTGTTGGACAACCCTGAGACGGTTGATCTTCTACAGAAACAGATTACCCTTAGGAAAGAGAGGAGAAAACGGAGCGAGTTCCTCACATCTGAAGGAGAGGAATGTGGAGGCCACGGAAGAGCGGTTTGAGAAGCAAAGCCTCGGAGTGGGTGGAAGGGGAGAGGCTGAGAGCTGGAGAGAAGGGGCTGAGCTCAGCGCCTTCAGGGTAGAGCGGTACCTTAAGAATCCCCTTCATTTTCGCCAGAAAAGGGCGAAACTCCTCGGGCGACACCTCTGGATAAAGTTGACTCCGCAGCAGCTCCTCAGTGATGCCTGGGTGCCCATGGAAAGCGTCCTGGGCCAGACCGCTCAGCAACCCGCTCAGGGACTTACTCCCGTCAAGTTCACCCGCCATGGTCTGCGAAGGGCCCGCCCCGCAACAGCTGAGTGCGGCCGCGCCACGGCGGCCGAGAGGAGCCTAAATAGTCTGGGCAGACAAGCAAAGAACGCGAGAGCTCAGTTGTTCTAGGGCCAGTGTAGGCAGGTCCCAGCTTTGATCTTCTAAGGCCACTTTGGGTATACCCCATTCGATTCCGATTAGGATAACATTGATTCCGCTGGTTTCCTTCATCACTCCAAAACTTACTCAAAGGAAATGTCGTTTGATAGAGATCACTTGAGATGGGGTAGCATCCTGTAACGGTGCCAGTTTAATTTTTGGATGGCTCGTCTCGGGCCAGGATTTTCCCCCACATTAACTAAATAGGATCCACCACTCAGATCTAATCACTGCCTACTCCTTACCTGTTGACCCTTTGTCTAAGAATGTTTAAGTAGCTCCTCATAACATAACTCATTTGCTTACCTCCTCCTTCCTTGCCCCTCTTTCCCACCCCCATACTGAGAACTGAACTCAGGGGATCTCTACCACTGAACTATATATCTCCAGCCTTTTTCGTGGTAGCACTGGGTGTTATGGTTTATCTAGATATCCCCCCAAAGCCCGATGCAGTCATGTGGGGTGGCCTTTTCAGAGGTGCCTGAATCTAGAGTTTGTGATTGATTGGTGGGCCAGTGCTGGGATTAAGAATGTGAGTGCTACACTCATCCTAGGGCCAGTAGCCTACATATGATATAAGGGACAGAAAGAGTCTTGGCTTTCACTCGTTGCTCTTGTTGTCTTCCACCACCACAGACAGCTGCCCCTCTGCTGTGTGCCACCCTGTCTTGGAGACAGCTGATTATAGATTGAAACCTCTACAAACTGTAAGCTAACTCAGCCTTTCCTCCCTTAACTTATGGGTGTCAGGTATCATGTCTCTGCAATGAGAAAAATAACTAAGACACTGGGAATTGAAATCAGGGCCTCCTGAAGGCAAAGGCAAGTGTTCTGTCACCAAGCTTACGGAGCTACACTCCCAATTCTTTCTTATTTTGAGACAGGATCCCACTAAATTGCCCAGGCTGACCTGGAATTTACAATCTTCCTTCCCCGGTGTCCAGAGTAGCTAAAATTTCATGTGTGTGTCATCACATTCAGCTTGGTTTTGTTTTGTTTTGTTTTGTTTTGTTTTTTGGGTGTTTTGTTTTGTTTTGTTTTTTCCTTTTCCTGGTACTTTGAGACAAGGTCTATGTAGTTTAGACTGGGCTTGAACTCAGTATGTAGTTCAGGCCTCAAACTCATGGCAATCCTACTGCCTCAGCTTTCTGAGTGCTGAGATTACGGGTATGTACCACCATGCCCTGCTTGATTGCCTTTTTATATGTATGTGCTTTGTCTTTACAGCTTAATCGGTGACTTTGATCCAAAGTTTTTTTTCCTTTTTTTTTTTTTTTTGCAATCTTCTTTCCTCAGCCTCCCAAAGTACGTCTCTATAACAAATATTTTGATAAGCTGAGCGTGGTGGCGCACGCCTTTAACCCCAGTACTCGAGAGGCTGAGGTAGGTGGAGTGTTGTGAGTTTGAGGACGACTTGGGCTACAACGCAAGCGCAAGGCCGGCCTGAGCTACACAGTGCAACCCTACCTCAAAAAACCAGGGCTGGGAGTTTGGCTCAGTGACTTAAGCGCCTGTCTGACAGGCACGAGGTTGTGAGTTCAATCCCTGGTGCCGCAAAAAAAAAAAAAGGATAAACTTGAAACTTTTATAAGTACATGGATGCAGCCGGACGTGGTGGCACGCGCCTTTAATCCCAGCATTCGGGAGGCTGAGGTAGGAGGAGCGTTGTGAGTTCGAGGCCGGCTTGGGCTACAACATGCACGCAAGGCCGGCCTGAGCTACATAAGTGTGACCCTGCCTCAAAAAACCAGGGCTGGGAGTTTGGCTCAGTGGCTTAAGTGCCTGCCCTGGCAGGTGTGAGGTTGTGAGTTCAATCCCTGGTGCCGCAAAAAAAAGAAAAAAAAAAGTACATGGATGCAACTTGAGACCATACTCATCAGTGAAATAAATAAGATACGCATGAGCCGGGCAAGGTGGTGCACTCCTTTAATCCCAGCACTAGGGAGGCTGAGGTAGGAGGAGTATTGTGAGTTCGAGGCCGGCTTGGGCTACAACATGAGCGCAAGGCCGGCTTGAGCTACATAGTGCAACCTACCTCAAAAAACCAGGACTGGGAGTTTGGCTCAGTGGCTTAAGCTCCTGCCCTGGCAGGTGCAAGGTTGTGAGTTTGATCTCTGGTACCGCAAAAAATAAAAATAAAAAGATGCACATGTGTAAACATCCTATTGTTTCATTAGTGTGAGAAACTGAAAGAAAAACCATATGTGTATGTATATGTATATAAAAAAATAGTTAAGATTAAAGAAAAAGAAGCTGAAAGAGTAAATAAGATCCAAAATGTACAATAGATATTCTGAAATGGGAATAAACTGTTTAAAGAAAAAGAAGCTGAAAGAGTAAATAAGATCCAAAATGTACAATAGATATTCTGAAATGGGAATAAACTGTTCAAAAGGAAAGAAAAACTGGGATGGGGGAAAGAGAAAAGAAGGACAGGAAAAGGAAAAATATATATATACAAGATAGTTAAGATAATTAATGAACTAATTTCTATTAGTTCATTGAAAAGAAAGCTTTGTGTTTGCATTGTTTTGCTGAGAACTGGCTTGATGCCCTACGAGCAAACAATAATTATTAATAAATTGTCACAAAAACAAATTGAGAGTCCGTCCTAGGCCTGCACAGCTTGTGGCAAGGCCCACGGCTGGTTTAGGGACAGACTAATCTTTAGGCCAATGGCAAGCAAACAACCTGTGAAGTTCTGGCACCCCAAAGTTAGGTAACATGGCAGCTGAGGACTTTTGACTTGTGCAAATTCTGTCTAGCTCAGTAATCCAATTAGCAGACAATCAAGTTACCAGTTAACCATGATCTGTTCCTGTGTGATTACCCAAAAATGCATTGTTCCTCAATTCTTGAACCTTGACCGAATCAGTAGTTCACTCCCATCGCTTCCTGCAGCACACCAGCCCAGCCCCCAATCAAGCTGTGTACCTAATAAAGGCCTAAGACACCATGTCTCACGGTCTTAGCCTATTATTGGACTTTGACCATCTCAGTGCTCCTTGTGACTAAAATATATGTTTGGTCTGTGTTTTATTGTCATCGTACCTCTGAGCAGGAGATTGGTGGTTCTAGTCCTGGATTCCAATATTGTTTGATGAATTATTCATGCCTATATCTTATAATCTAAGCACCTACTTTGAAGATAACAACACACATTAACCATTATTACTCTCCTACTATCTTTTTTCGAAATTTTGTATCGTTTTTATTGTTTTTTCTCTTAAAAAAAAAAAGATGTAATGCTGGGATTCATGGGGAAATGCTGGTACTAAGGGTGCCCCATTCTGTAGCCTGGATAAATATAAGGGAGAGAAACAGGGCCATAGTGTTCACTTGCTGCTGCTGCGGCTTCTGTTGCTGTTTATCTTCTGCTGCCTCCTGCCTGCTCTGAGATGTCCCTCTGCCACACCACCCCGCCTTGCCAGCTGATTATGGAGGCCGGCTCCTCTACAAACTGTGAGGTAAATAAACCTTTCCTCCTTTAACTTTAGGTGTTGGGTATTTTTATGAGAATCTGAGAAAACCCTCAGCCTCAAATATTCTCTCCAAAATGCAAGCACAGATCCAAAGTACAGCCTGGGATTTAGCTCAGTCACATAAGTGCCTGCCTGGCAAGCTCGAGGTTGTGAGTTTGACCCCCTGTACTGGAAAAAAAAAAAAAAAAGGTCAGGGATTTAGCTCAGTGGTGCAAGTGCCTGCCTGGTAGATGTGAGTTTGTGAGTTCAACCCCTGGTACCCCACCTCCCCAAAAAAAGTAGTCTACAATTTCTATGGGTTAATTTACTTCTCTAAAAATCTTTTCTTTTGTAAACTCTGGTTTTCCAAGGCTCTGAAAAATCCCTTGTGAGTACTCCCAGTTCTTTTTTTTTTTTTTTTTTTTTTTTTTTTGCAGCACCGCGGATTGAACTCACAACCTCTTGCCTGTCAGGCAGGCACGTAAGTCACTGAGCCAAACTCCCGGCCCTTACTCCCAGTTCTTAATAAATTTCACAAAAAATACTTTTTTTTTCTTTTTGGTGCTGGAGATTGAACCCAAGGGCTTTGCCATGCTAGGCAAGTGCTTTACCACTGAGCTACACCCTCAGCCCAAGGTTACTTTTTTTTTTTTTTTTGGTCCACACTAGGGATCAAACCTCACGCCTGCCAGGCAGATGCTTAAGCCACTAAGCTAAACTCCCACTCCTATTTTTTTCGAGACAAAGTCGCACTAAGTAGTTCAGGCTGGCCTTGCTCACATTGTAGCCCAAGCCGGCCTCCAACTCACAATACTCCTCCTACCTCAGCCTCCAGAGTGCCGGAATTAAAGGCATGCGCCATCATGCCCAGCTCTGAGGTTACCTTTTTAGAAGCAAGGTGACATACTATACATCACTATTATTTAACTTTTATTCAAATATACATGTAGGAGAGGCAAAGTTTTATTTATACCCTTTTAAGTTTTTTCAGTGGGGCCTGAGAAAGTGATATAAGGCAGATTAACAGGAAAAAAAGTATATACACATAATGTAAATGTTGATATAGCAGCCCTCATAAAGAAATAAAAATCCAAAAAAAGTAGCAAAACCTAAATTTTTTTATTAAAAAGAAGCAACTGGAAAAGTAAACTATTTAGAGAGAATTAAGAAAAAAATTTTTTTTTTTTTTTTTTTTTTTTTGGTGGCATCAAGGATCAGACTCACAACCTCACACCTGCCAGGGCAGGCGCTTAAGCCACTGAGCCAAACTCCCAGCCCTTAAGAAAATAATTTAACAAAGTCTTTTTACACAGAATGTTCTGTGTCTGAGTTTTCCATCCTTGAGGAGACTCTTTCCTTCTGTTGTAAGGAGGCTATCTTTCAGTTGTTTCGTTTTTTGTTTTGTTTTGTTCTGAGACAGGTCTTGCTATGTAGTTCATGATGGCTTTGAACTCACCAGGGAGCCTAGGTTGGGCTCAAACTCGAAGTGATCCTCCTACCTCAGTCTTCCTCCTGAGTGCTGGGATTACAGGTGTGAGCCATTACACCCAGCATGAAGAGGACATCTTTTATATCAGGGTTTTCTGCTTTAAGAAAAAAAGCAGGGAGCCTAAGCACCCTTCTAGCACTTGCTTTTGGCTCCAAATAATCTTTATGCTAAAGTGGCATGTTTGGGAATGGCATATTCTGTCACATCACGGGACATACTACCCCCTAACGGGCCTATAACAAGTTCCAAAACACCAGGTTGGCCATAAAAGCAATTCATTCCTGTGCCACAAGGGGCTGCTATTGCAAATGCTTATGTTAAAGTTGGTCCTGCACTAGCTGCACTTTTAAAATACCTTTCAGACAAAAGGCTCACAATACCAACTTTCTATTTTGCTAAATTTCAAAACACAACACTTTGTAGATAATAAACTTGGGCACAGATCTATTAATAAAGCTGCCAAAGACAATGCCAAAACAAGATAAAGACCCTGAAGCTTTGACTCAAAGAGAAACAAAACAACAGCCCTCTTTGTAAACAAGTTTCCTTTTGGACAACAAATAGGTTTCCAATCTAAACTCCATTAAATAGCGGGGCGTGGTGGCCCACGCCTTTAATCCCAGCACTCGGGAGGCTGAGGTAGGAGGAGCATTGTGAGTTCGAGGCCCTCTTAGGCTACACCGGGAGCGCAAGGCCAGCCTGAACTACATAGTGCGACCCTGTCTCAAAAAATTAGGGCTGGGAGTTTGGCTTAGTGGCTTAAGTGCCTGCCTGGCAGGCATAAGGTTGTGAGTTTGATCCCTGGTGCAAAAATAAATAAATAAATAAATAAAAATAAATAAATTCCATTAAATAACTAGTCCCAGGTAGGCAATAGGTGCTTTTATAAACACTGATATAAAATGTGAACTTAAATAGTGTATATGGGCTCCACAGTTTCACAATACACACTCCCTGTCATCTTGTCTCCACCTTTTCCAATTCTGTCACTCCACCCAACCAGCCATTCAACAGATAGAGCTTTGTGTTAGTCTTTCTACTAGGTTCTAGGAGATACAGAGAGATGACTTCTGTAAAATCTTGTATTCCAGTAAGGGAAAATAATATATAAATGAATGGCTAAATTACAATGAACCAAGAATTACTACTTAATACATAAAAGTAGCTATTTGGTGAGAGAAGAAATTAACTCAGTTTGAAGAGGCCCAGGTAAAGCCTCATGGTGAAACAGCATGTCCTCACATAAGGAGGAATGAAACAGAATGCTGTGTTGAACATCTGTAAGTAGTGTAATAAGAGTGAAATCAGTGCCTTAGGATGATAGATCTGAAAAGAAAGCCAGGGTCTAGATCATATACGTGGAGTTCTACATATAATGCTAATTTTTATACTTGGCCGTCCATCACGGAGTGGATGGAGTGCAGAGAAGGGAGTGGATGGTGTGCAGAGAAGGGAGAATCTTTCCTTCGTTTACTGGCTAGAACTCTGTATTAAAGACAGATTGACAAGAGAAGAGCACACCGATGTACTTAAACTTTACACAACACAGGAGCCTGCATGAGGAAGCCTATATGAAACACCCAAAGAAACTGAACCAGACAATTATATGCTGAATTGGACAGAATAGCAAATTGTGAAAAGGTGTCAAGACAAAGGGATAGGGCAGTTAACCACGGAGTAGAAAGACTCAGTTTTCTTGCAACCACTCTCTTTGTCT
>RJWM01035081.1:0-19185 GCA_004363535.1 Dasyprocta punctata | reverse complement strand
CACTATTGAATATTTATATCTCCTCGTGGGGCCAGGAAGATCCACACAGCATCTGTATAGAACCTGTGCTAACCCTTCCACAAAGGTGTAACATCTCTCGAGTCAAATTACCCCAGGACCTACATCCTCAAGAAAGATATCAGGGCCGGGAGTTTGGCTCAGCGGCTTACGCGCCTGTCAGGCAGGGGTGAGGTTGTGAGTTCAATCCTCGGTGCCGCAAAAAAAAAAAAAAAAAAAACAAAAAAACAAAAAAAAAAAACAGCCCTTCATCCGCGCATGGTGGCGCACGCCTTTAATCCCAGCACTCAGGAGGCTGAGGCAGGAGGATCTTTGTGAGTTTGAGACCAGCCTGAGCTACAAATTCAGTTCAAGTTCAGCCTGAACTGCACAGTGAGACCCTGTATCAAAAAATAGGACCAGGAATTTAGCTCAGTGGCCTAAGCGCCTGCCTGGCAGGCACAATGTTGTGAGTTGGATCCCTGGTAACAACAACAACAGCAACAACAACAACAACAAAACAGCCCTTCAAGGTTGAGGGTATAGCTCAGTGGTGGAGCACTTGCCTAGCATACAAGAGACCCTGGGTACCAACCTAGCAATACAAAGAAAAAAAACCAACAACAAAAAAATCCCAACCTAAAAAGATGGTGCCTTACATGGTGATGATGGTATTGCTGTCAGGAAAATTACAAGTGACTTTAGCGTGGCGTGGTGGCGCACGCCTTTAATCCCAGCACTCAGGAGGCTGAGGTAGGAGGAGCGCTGTGAGTTCGAGGCCCGCTTGGGCTACAACGCGAGCGCAAGGCCGGCCTGAGCTACATAGTGTGACCCTGCCTCAAAAAACCAGGGCTGGGAGTTTGGTTCAGTGCCTTAAGCGCCTGCCCTGGCAGGTGCGAGGACTGTGAGTTCAATCCCCGGTGCTGCAAAAAAAAAAAAAAAAAAAAAAAAAGGCAAGAAAGAAACAAAGAAAGATATCAATAGAAGTGGTCCCCAGCCTCTTTATTGGCACAGAGCAGAGAATACTTTAGCTCTAGCATTTCACTCTCAAACCTACTCCAGTTCAAAAATTTATTTACACTTATTTTTCACAGTCTCTGACAGATACTGAGTGCAGAATGAGCAACTAGATTAGAACTGACAGTAGAAGAAATTTGAGACAACAGTTAGGCTACTGCATTTTTATAATTTTTCTCACCTGAGGCTGCATTTCATTGAGAATTTTCGAAAACACCTCAAAGTAGAAACTGAAGTGTCACACAAATGTTCAGATATCTCTCAATGGCTCTGTTGTGTGTTTTCTCTCTCTCTTTCTCTCTCTCTCTCTGCCTTTTCCACTCCTTTTTCTGTCCCTCTTATTTCCTGTCCAAATATTCTCTTATGCTATGTAAACCCCCAATTCTATCTTCTTAATGTTCTTCTCTTCTTCAAAGTCTTATGCTCCAGATGCATAGAATCATTTACCCCCGAGTATCAGTCTCCCTGACTTGAACCATGCTCATTCTGCACTTCGTACTTCATGTATTGCCAGTGGACGAAATTTCAGTCTTTCTTCCCTGTTCACCTAGAATCAAATTTACTCCCCTTACTAATTCCTGTTATTCTCCTTTTCATTAAACTTCAATAAATCCACGATATTTTAGTGTCATTGCTCCTTAATCTGTGTCTAATTTGTAAGTGTATGTGTGTGCACACATGGATCTATCTATCTATCTATCTATCTATCTATCTATCATCTATCTATTGCCTATTTGTTTTACTGGATTGAAAATTCTTTGGGAGTAAGCATAATGCTTTATCTTATTTCTGACCCCAGAGTCCAACGTATTTGGGCATATTAATGGTATTCAAATAATCATCTGATTTGAATTTAATTGGACACAATGAATATACCTCTAAAGCAATGACTCTCAGACCCCCATTATAGTCAGGGCTTCTGTGAGGGCGGGATATTTGGGTGAAGAAGACTTCAAATACAAATTTCACTGCATCTATATTACAGGCATCTCCACTCCTCATTCTCTGTCCCCAGCCCCAGTAGTTTCCATTATATTCTGTCAAAATGCCCAGGGAATGTAGGGGCAGATTCAGAAATGTTGTGAAATGCAGCCACGCAGTGTTTAACAAACAACATAACAAAGGCATCTGTCACAGCGCATCCCTTCTGTTCCTGGGAGACTTCCGCCAGCACAGTGGCACACTCACCGCCTTCTCTTTCTCTCTGCTCATTCTCTCTAATTACATGTGGCATTCTCTCTCCATCATACAATGAAAGGGGTCCTCGTTTTGGCAGGAAAATGGAGAAGATTGTCTAGGGAATAAATCCTGCCACAAGCAACATTTCCTTCTCAGACAGAGAATTTTGGCCAGGTCACCAATGTGAATTGATTTACAAGGATTGAAAGACCATTTCATGCCTACATAAGCCCCGCTGACTGACAGAAAACCAAAAATATCTCTATTTTCACACTCTTGTCATTAAAGCCTCAAGTCTTCAGAACCACATTCCAAGCCCTAATCAATCTAATTTTTATCTGTATTTTGTCTAAATTTCTTACTAAATTTTCTCAAAAATTAAAGGTGTAATGTCTGCATTTAAGAACATCTTTACAACCCACATTTATGCTGCTTCACCCCATGGAACACAAATTTAAGTATAACAGCAACATCAGTAATACCAGGTTCTTTACATTTCATACTTTTTGTGTATGGAACCATGCCAAATTATTTTATGCATTTGTCTCATGTAGTGCTTATACTGATCTTATGAAGACAATGGTATCATTTTCCCATCTGTTGGAAAAGGAAACTGGTGTTTACAAAGGGATAAAAAAAAAGAAAAGGAAAAATAACACTGTACACCTAGGAAGTGTCAGAAACATGACATGTAATTTTCATTACAAGTGTACATGCAATTACTAGACTATCTTGCTTTTTTTAACTATGTGGTTCCCCCTGTCAAACCTTGTGGAAAGCTTGGGTCACAAGGCATCTTCCCTACAGAGCCCTCTCATATCCCAGATGAAATCAGTCCATTGCTGCCTATGCCCCCATTACTTTTTGGTTCTCCTCTCCTAATCTTCACAGCTGAGCCCACCGAACTCAGGGAAGAAAACTATTCCTCAAGGGGCCACCTTACTCTCCTTGCTAGAGTGACATTTCAGCCAGCATCTCATTATTCTGCTCCTGGAGGTGTGTGTTTCAATTAAGATCTGCATTGTGTTAGCGTGAGTGTAAGGCCAGCGAAATCAACTTCCAAATTCAAATTACTTTTGAGCCAGTTTTGAAAACTCATTGGCATATGAATTGCATCTTTCCTGACTCCTCAGAATATATATTCTTTTTCCTCCCATTCCATTCACTGACATTCATTGTTATTACAACCAGTGTTCTTAAAATAAGGAAGAGGTAATGATACAGCATTTGGTCCTTCATAGTATATTGGCTTGATATTCCATCTATTTATTAATTCAAGAAGCATTTACCAAGCACCTATTAAGCTCTAGGCACTGACCTAGGAATTAAGGACTCAGCAGTAAACAGCCTAGACTTGGCCCCTTTTCAAAAGAGCTTACTATCTAATCACATTATCAACCCAGTTGGCAGGACACAAACAAAACAGATTAGAGAATAAGACCAGACATTGTTAAAACTGGCAGCTTACATTCCTTTTGCTTATTTATATTCTGACATTATACTTCACAAAGATTAAATTACTGTTTCTTTATGAGATTAATCCCACTATTATCTCCATTTTCCTGATTACTTCTTGAGATAAACTGTATTATTATCCTTAATTAACAGAGGAAGAAGATGAAGTTTTGAAAGGTTGGGGAATTTGACCAAGTTCATGGAGTTAGTAAATGGCAAAGTTGAGATTTGAACTCATACCAGACCAGATTCTGTACTATGAACTATTTCAGTGCTTAACCAGTGCAGACTACACTGTGTGAAAGGGCCCAATTTTGTGTGATGTTGGGGTGTTGTGTTGAATGATATAAAGGACTTGGCACTGTCTTTACACTGTGATGATCAATCGCTTTTCCCTGTTGTTTGGCCTCATAAGAGATTCCACTCTGCCCATACTCCCTGCTGACACTGAAGAGAGAGAATAAAGAAGGGAGAGTTAATGACTTGGGGAACAGGTGCTCTGTGAGCACATGCAGTAATATTGAGACCATTTTAATTTCTTAATGGGGTTTAAGCCTAGTTTGCTTTTCATTCCCATTACAAAGAATTGTAACAATCAACTTACAAAAAAGAAAAAATTAGTTTGCCTTCTACTTTTGAAGGTTGTAGTCCATGATGTACGGCCCCATCGTTTGAGTCTGTAGCAGTTTGTCAAAACAGGAACACATGGTGGAAGAAAAACACTGCTCATCTCATGGCCGAGAAGCCAAAACAAAACAAGGAGTGGCTTGGAATCCCAATCTTCTTTGAAAGAAATACACAACTCTAATGATTGGAGAACCTCTCAGTGATGGTCCACCTGCAAAATATTAGACAACTTCCCAGTATCATCTCTATGGAGATCAAACCTGTAACATATGGGCCTTTTATAATCCAAATTACAAGAGATGGATATTGCCATAAACAGAGTAGAAAACAGAGATGTGGCTATATACCCAAAAATGTACAGGAAAACCCCTCACAATAAACAGCCGGTATTCACATCGTCAAGGTCTTACATACAGGAGCAACAACATAAACCCAAGTTTAAGATTCTAATCCTGCTTCAATGTTAGTATTTAAAGCTCATTCAAAATGAAAAAAAAAAAAAAAACCTCAACTTACATTATATATTAAATGTCAATAGGCATTATTCAGAAAAAAAATCCCATATCAAATTGGATTACTCTGAAAAGTACAATAATTAATATCTCAGGACCTGTGTTCAAACAGATAAAGACTGAAATCCAGACTAACCTCTCCCAGATTTGTGATCCTCTTTTAGCTATATAACGTCTGTAGTTCACACTAGTTTTATGTGAGATTGACAAAATGAGGTTTCATTTCTCAAAGGTTGTTACTAGATTTTAAAAAAAGATAGTAAATATAAGGTTGTTAGCAATATAAGCTTGGTGCCTAGCCACTGATCAATAAATGATAGTTATCTTTGTTAAAACTATAAGCAAAGACAAAGCAGGTCTGAAAAGTTACAATTCTTTTATCAGGATTGCCCAACTAGTAATCCTCAGAATTTGACATAAGATGTTAGTAGTGATTTAGTGGGTATAAAACACATCTTCCCTTGGGCATCTTCCATGGTATATTCATGTTTTTCAAATATGTTTACATTTCACTTTTTCAAGGACCCTCATATCTGGTTCTTACCTCGGAGGACAGAATTAACCCCAACCTACCTGACACATCTGTACAAATTTCCTTCGTGTGCTGCATACCCCATCTTCCTTGAGGCATCACAGTTGGAGCCCTGGCTACCAAGCATTCATAAACCTGACTTCATGTAGCTCCTATGCCAGCCTGATGAGGGCAGATGGCACTCTAGCCTCAGGCACACCAGAGTGTGTGGCACAGAATAATCGCACTGCTTTCAGTATTCACCTAGTGTCAAGTGCTTAGCACATCCTCCAAAAACCTGTGTACACAGTAATTTCTCCTTGATTTCTCTGCTGTCTTAGTCCCATCTGTATGCCTGGAAAACTTCTCCTTTTCCCTGCCTGGCATTTCCATTCGGTGGTGCATCTACATTTCATACGCTTCGGCCCATGAAGTTATGGTTTTGATAAACCTGTTAACTATTGGTTGAGGGCTAAGGTCTTTGCTTCCCAATTCCTTGGCACCATACTATAAACTATCATATCTATCTGACAAATTCTGTGGCTTATTTCTCAATGATCACCAATTGCAGGATCTTATGCTACCTCATCTACTGAAGTATCTTTATTTTATATTTGTCTACCATAATTGAAAATTTACATTATTCAACCACTGTGTGAAGCACTTCATAAATCTGAATATGAACCTTAATCTGAATAATTCTGAGACCGATAATCCCTTTCAACAGCAGAAACACATCGTCGGTTGCACTAAGTAACAAAAATCATCAGGTTGGTAAGGGTGAAATTAGGATTAGACCCAGTCCTGCCCACTTCTAAACCTGGGTTTATAACCTTGAAGCCAAGAAAATCTATCTGAAATGACATTAACTTATCATTCCAGATTTATTTTTGAGATCAGGTTCATGCTTCAGCCCTTTTACCTGTTCCCATCTGACTTCTCTTTTGTGCGAGTTTATTTTGCACAAGGTGAAGTCTACTTTACCTTAGAGGTCACTGAGTTACACAAACTCTGACCTTCAATGTGTTTCCTGGACTCTTACTACCCACATAAACCATCTCTCTACACTATTTGAACAGTCTCTTATCTATCTTTTCTATGGTTACTATCTGGACTCCTCTAATTTATTCTGGTTCATTATCAACAAAAACCCAGAGCTGACAAGGTTTAGAATCATCATCACAAGTGTGATCAGGAATAACATCCATAATATCATCATTGTCATCAGTATATTTTCTACTTGTATCAACACCATCATCATGATCATCCACTGTCTATGACTGGTATCCAGCATCAACAAAGAATTAAAAGACTCACGCTTACTCAGTCCACAATGTTTTATTTGGTTAAAAATGTAAACCATGGACATATACAAAGATAAATTTCAATACACAAGAACAAGGATTTTATGTATTACAGATACTAGAAAATATTAAGTTGTTGCTTTGGGAAGAAAATAGCCAGGATGAGAACAAACAAAAGATGATTGACATTGGCGAGATTTATCTGGCTTTGCAAAAGTTGAAGAGACTTTCACAGGAGCTACGAATGGGAGAATGGATGTTAGACATAAAATAATTAATTGTATTTTCAGTTTTTAGTAAGGATATCAGTTTGCTTATAGCTGCATATCTATCTATAGTTCATCCGCAATTTCAAGAACAATGAGAAACTCTAGATGAAGTCTGGCTATGGAGAGTTGAATTATCACTTGTTTGGAAGTTCCTTCTCTGGTTCTGAAAAGATTTACATCTTAAAGTAAATTATCTCTCTCTTCATATGTAAACTGATAAATAATGAGCAAAAGTATGTTAAAAATCTTTGTTTTATACTATGTTTTACATAATACTAGCATTCGTTATTTCATTTGGCACTTAAAACAACCCTCTAAAGTATATTTTGCTGATTTCCTATCAAATAGGTCTTGTTTTCAAAATGAGAATTAAAGAAGGCCGCGAGTCAGTAAGGGGCTTCCTTACAGTCATCTGACTACAACCTAAGGATACAGAGCTGGTATTCACATTGCTGGCTCCTGCTAGGAGAAATCAAAAGGCTAATATTATGTTTCTGTGTAAGATAGGAAGAATAGAAAGTCAAAGAAGATTTCAAACAAAGCAGATACAGTACAGGCAATGGCTTTTCCTCTTTGTAAAGCATGTATACAAATGTGTGTACTGTATATCATGCCTGAGCTTTGAAGTACCAAACTTGCACTGCTCTTGACTTGCTATTTTCATAATCCCAAACTCCCTCAACTATTTCTCCCAGGTAGTTACAAATATTTCTATCACTAAGGCTATGAACAAAAACAAACTGAAAATAGTTATCTATATGACAAATTTTTAAAAATAAAATACATCTGACTTTATGCTTAGAAACAAATTATTTTCATCTTGGGAATATTTCGATTGTATCAAATTGTAGTTTCTATCTCATGATCCATTTTTCTCTCCCAAAAAAGAGAAGCCAGAAATAGAGCAAGCCTAGCCAACATAACTTAATAAAAAGTAGACATATATTGATTCCCCATGGTTCTGGTAAACAGTATAGAAGCTATGAGCAGGAAGAGGAAAAGTTCAGCAGGAACTAGTCTTAAAAAAAAAATACAGCAAGAAGTAGTTTGGCCGACACCAATCTGTTGCAATTTCTGCCTTGAGTGACCATTTTCCTCTCAGAGCGACACTTTCAATTATGAGATGGTAGCTGAGAACAGTCTGGGCGGATCTGCAGCTGGCTGCTCTTTCCTTGTCCAAATTTTCACACATACTAGGAAAATGAACTTGCATTTCTATAGCTACACTTTTTCAAATAGTTATAGTACAGGAGTGGGTTGGGACAAAAGTGCATACATATACAGAATCACAGAGTAGTACGAGCCTACTGTGTGCCAGGCCAGTGATTGTTAAATCCCAGTAGGATTAAGATCTATGATCTGATTTGGGGGAATAAAGGAAAATGAATATTTAATGTTTGAAAATTTCAAGAAACACTAGTATTCCACTAACATGCATGCTGATGCAACTAGGCCATAGTATTTAAGGCAGGAAGTATCAAATTTGGGGGACAATGGGAGAAAAGCAAATCTTAACTGATTAGTTTAACTTCCCTCTACTATTGATATATGCCATATTAAAAACACAGAAAAAAGCATGTAATCTAATGCTGAGAGCAGTAATATGCCCATAACAAGTGTTCAATGAATATTTGTTAAATTGAATTTTGTTTACTGACAAAATCTTATAAGATTGATACTAAAATTTCACTATAGAACATTTGAGATATCTTCTCTGACTTCAAAAATTTATAACTCTATAAAAAGGAAAAGAGAACAAAAGTTCAACCAAAATGCGCAAAACTTAGGGATCTGAATTAATGTCAAAATAGCAAAAAGCAGTAAGACTTCACTCTACTTGCTATAGAATACTGGAAAAAGGAGGCCCGTATTCAATCATTACAAGGTTGAATTTGTATGGACATTTTGAAAAATATGTAGACCAGTGGGCCAAGAAGAATAAGTAGGATGTAGGGTTTAGAGGTTTGAGAGTCCACAATGAAAGATGGCATGGAGATGCTAATGAGGCTGCTATGCTAAGGACAAATTGGAGAAATTAGCTAGTCACATGGTGGAGTGATTCTCTGGATTGGAATAATTAGTATGAAGTAGACGATAATGCATTTACTTTGAAAGAAAAAAGTCTTAGCTTTAAGCTTCTTATCTATCATTTGCTGATTATGTGTCTCAGGGACAAATCACCTAACCATTTCCAGAATCAGTATCTATTGCATATCTATGTAGTAGTCCTCCTCTCCTTAAGGGTTTGTTTTTCCTCCTATTTAAACTGTATGTTTGCACAGAGATTGTTAAACTCTTAATATATTTGCTTCATCCTTCAACCATGGAACAGGTTGATTGGTAGAGAGATATCCATCTAACCAAAATTTTGCTAATCAGAGTATTTCCTAGGGAATTTATATTAAACATCATTAAGACAGAACTTTCCCTTCCATCATAAAAAGAGTTACAAGTAATGAAACTAGAGAGTTGTCTGTTTGCTCCCTGTGTTTTTCCAATTACAGGTAGCTGAGAGCACCAATTTCTAACCACTAGACAACAAGGAATACAATATAAAGACAGCTATTCTGTGATGACAGAGAATAAAGGTGAATATATATATATATATATATATGGGAAGGCAAGAGATATAGAGAAACTACTAGTAGTAAGGAGCATGCTCAGTTTTGTTGATCTTGTTTGCCTGATGCAACTCTGCTTTTGTGTTTTGTGTATCTGTTCTTCTGCCACAGTCTATTTTGCACTGTTATAACAAAATCCCTGAGTCTGGGTAGATGAAAGACTTGAACATCATGGTATTGGTACATTGCTGAGGGTCCCTCTGGCTGTATTACAACATGGCAAAGAATTAAATGCATCACATTACAGGGCCACATGTATACCCATTATTACAGCAACACAATTCATGAGAGCTGAATCTTAGAAGCAGTCTATATGCCCATCAACAGACAAATGGATGAAGAAAATATGCTATGTATATACTATGTAGTATTACTTTGCCATAAAGAAAGATAAATTTGAGCTATTTGCAGGAAAATGGATGTATCCCAAGACTATTAAGTAAAATAAATCAGACACAGATGTGTAAATATTGCATGATCTCTTTTATGCGCAAAACTCAAAATATAAATAAATAGCAAAACAAAAGATAGACACTAAGTAAGAATTAAAGATAGATAGTAAGATAGATCTTTTGCAAGAAAAAAAAGGAAGGAAACAAAAAAAAAATACCCAGAGTCGTCATTATCTGCTGGCACAACAGAGTTAAAAGACAAGGTACCTGCTACATATACCCACACTGACTCTGTCTACTAGTAGACAAGACCCCGTAACTTCAAGTAGCAAAGGGCTGAAAAGTATGTCCCCATCTTCTTTTGTGTTCTCCCAGGGGAGAGATGCAAGTGCACTTCCTGGTCCATGACCCCAAAGTACTTTCCAGTTACGTTTCTCATCTATAGTGTCTCTCTCTCCACAATGAACCATTCATCTCCTTATTTTTAAGTCCCTTTTTCATTTTACACATGAACAATAATTGCTAGTCCTCTTATACAAACCACTTCACAGTAGGAAGTTGATAAATATGTGTGTTCTCTAGACAGCATGACCCCAAGGTATAGTTCGATACTTACTAAAGTCACATCTGGCTTATTGGTCTTATTTTATTTCAGGTTACCAAGAAAATAGACTTCCATGCAAGATTTTCAGTTTTCCTTCAATTTTTTTAATTTGCTTAATATAATTGCAAGTACGAGCAGCAGGTAACACCATATCTTTATCGAGTGTACTGTTCTGTGCTGAGTCAGAGCAAATTATGTAAGCAACACACATAGTTCAGATTGTAATTATGATTATTATTAGCTATAATAATAGATCATAATAGCATCTGCTAGCAACACAACCAGAACTCTGCTTAGGTCTGATTAATCTGGACCTCACTAATTTGCAATGTGTGCTTAGTTGACTATAACTAGATAAAAGTTCTCCTCCATATGATCTCTAAGTTTAATTTTAATGCAATTCAGAAAAATATTTGGTAAAACCTCTGTGTCAAGTGCTAACATAAGCTCTGCTGTAATAATTAAAATGTTTCAAATCTACAAAGGCAAGCGCTAAGATTGAAATCCTGTAAATGCCATGTGAATATTTGTATAAACTTGGCTAAATTTCAAAGCTTTTTCACTTCTAAAATGGAATAATAATAGCCAGGTTGCTCTAATAATTTTGCAATGTCTGCAACATTGGCGTACAAAAAACGCTTATTTTATAACTATCATTTTATTGTTATTGTCAATAATGATGATGATGTATAAATCAGGGAATATATATTTAACACAGCACTTAAGAATGTGCTATAATTGTAGTAACAGAGACTAAAATACATTGGTGGGAATGTTTAAAAATTGTTGTAGGTACATAACTGAGTTTTCAATTAATTTTATCTGACGAAGTCAGGAGAGAAGTTATCTGAGTTAGAACTTGGAAAATGAGTATAATTTCCATGTTGTTTAAGGAAACAAGATGATTCACGGTATAGACAATGTCATCAATTATAGAAAATATAACAATTTGATGTGATTAAAACAAGGGCTACCATAAAGATAGCATTCTGAAGACAGGAAGAAGAAGGGTACTAAGCACATTAGCATAAACATTTTCCCAGGGTCAAAACATTTAGGATCATTTTCAAAAGGATATTAAAATAATTTTAAAATCCTGTTATCTTTGATGATCATGCAACTTGTCTACATATTATGAGTTCTTTTAAGCCTTAATAGAATAACAAACAAATGAATTTGTGCTATTATCTCCCTATGAAAGTAAGACACTTTTGCTTGTTCAAAAAGATGTTTTGATTCTTTAAAGTAATTTTTTGTATTAGCATGGGTCAATAAGGTTGACTGCTGAAATCATTCTTATATACCAAAAAAGTATGAATCACTATGAATGAATTTATTTATCCATTGGGAAGCTCAGTTTACTCAGTCTTGAAATGGGAACCATGGTACATGTGTAATTTTCTAACAAGTGATAAACAGGAGGAGGTGGTCAACATCTGTTGATGTACTTTCATGAGACTTTTTGAGAATCGATTCCCATCTAAATTTTCCTTCCATTCCAGAGACTGACATATAGATGGTGGCCATAAATCATTTGGGATGTATTTAAGTAGCTCCATACTAGAGATATTATTATGTTGAAAACATCACTAAGGTGGTCTTCTTTTTACGACGTTGAAAAAAGAAAAGTCACAAATATTTATAGAGAATGAAGATAACTTAGGAGGGACTCATGGTTTTCATCAACATGTAGTTTTTATGCTAAGTTGAAAATGGCCATTTCCTTCCACATTATCTCCTAGAACAATTCAGTATCCATGGTGCAGATGATTCTGTGGACATCTGTGGTTCTAGAGAAGACTGAAGAACTGCGTCTTGACTGCTGATGGTATATGTAAGGTCAAAAATCAACTGTTAAATGATCGCAGACTGCATGGAGCTAGGAAAGCTGTCATAAACAAGGAAATTTACAGTCAGAGTCAAATCCCTATTGTGGTAATAAAAGAAAATAACAAAAATTTCAACATAATGATAACATACTCAAAATTTGGATATGAGATACTCAATGAAAAATGCTTCTACTAATGTCTGCTATGTTTCAAGCACTGGAACATATGCTGTCTCATTACCATGATAAGTCTAGAGAGAAGGCTTCTGTATGACCATTTCAAGAGTGAGAAAAAGGCTACTTAACTTGTTTAAGGTCCTATGAAGAGTTACTGGCAAAGCCAGTATGTACTGTATTGTCTTCTTCCTTCCTCCACATCCCTTGTTACCTTCTCCTTATTACCTTTATAAAGCATCATTCTTAGAAGTTGAAATTTAAATGAAAGGGCTGGGGTTGGAGCTCTGTGAGGTAGTGTTTGCTTAGCATGTGTGAGATTGTGGATTCCAGACTCTAGACCCAGAACAACAAATATATATATTGCTAAGTAAAATATGTATGTTTGGGTGGCTGATTTAAAGTTTAACAGAATTAAGGTTTGCCAGGACAGGAATATAATATTCATAATCTGATAATATGTTTTTTACCAAGATCACATTCTTTTTTAAAACTTTCAGAGAATTTAAAGCTACCTATATTTATATACATATCAATAGATCAAAAATATTTGTTAAATGGTAATTGCATAATCTAAGTTTGGAGATAAAAAGATGGGCAAATCAGGTTTGTATTATAAGGAAATTAAGTTAATAGTCAATACAGGATAAACATTCTCAATCTACCAGGTATTATGTAAAGCTGATTTTCAGTTCATCATATTCTGATCTTAACCTCAAAGAGCATAAGTGGGTAGCCAACAATTTAAAAAGTAATTACCATTTTTTATGTTTTAATAATTAAAAAAATACAAAAGAGAGAATAAAAATGATACAAAATTTTAAAACAAAATAAGAAATTGACACTAGTTAATATACTGCATATTTTTATCTTCAAAGTAGTTGTTCAGATTACAAGATTTAGGCATGAAAAAATGATCAAACAACCAAATAATGAGAGTACAAACTGTTCTTTTTGATGAACAAACAGAGATTAGTAGTACAGTTATCTATAAAAACAGTAATTATTATTATGTACAATATATTCATATTCTGTGTTCAATCTGGACTAACCATTAGATTTGACTATAAAATTCAGTGGTTAGTATCGCAAAGACATTTCCTAAGCTTACATTCTGATGGTCACAGAGAAAATAGCAATCACAAAATGTGTGCTATCGAAAAACAAAAAGAAGCAAAAACAGCAGACAAAGAGTAGGTAGATGAGGGAGAACAATGGTCACAAATCTCTGGCAGAGATGAAAAATGTATTCCTAAGGAATGATACATAGCTATTTCAACACTATCTCTAACACTAACTCAGGAAACTAAGAGATGTACAGGATTCACTTCATATACTATTTTGAAAACAAGATTGAACTTTTGTTTATGTTCAGTGAGAAACTACTAAGAACCCTTAAGCAAGATATTTTGATCAAACCATTAAGAAACAATATATTTTATGAGCATCAGATTCATATTTTCAGATTATCATTTCTCTCTGTGGAGAATGAACTGGAGATATCTAAGAGTCGAAGCAGGCGGTAAATTGGAGGCAAAATAGTGGTTATTCTCAGGGAGAAATCATTTGGGTTAGAATGGACAAGCTGTAAGTGGAGAAAACTACATAAATTGAGGATATATACTTCAAAAATAGATGTAAGATGATTTGCTAAAACGTTGAAGAATAAAGATAACAGGGAGGTGTTGTGTGAGAGAAGGAATTATCAAGAAAGGCTCGTAGGTTGATAACTTGAGCATGATGAGAGTATCATTTCCTGAGCTGGAAAAGGAGAGTAAGTTACTGGTAGTAAAAAGTATAAAAACCCTCAGTTGAAATATCAAAATTACTTGAAAATATGTTGTGCGATTGTCATTAAAGACTTTTCAGCGATAGTGATATTTAATATACACAAGAAAAACGAGAAGATGTTACATTATCCAGGATACTACGGCCCTCTGTAGAGGGTGTCCCTAAAACGTAACAGCCCCTATGTTTTTCTTAATGGCAGAGAATACAGTTAATGAGTTGAAAATGAAGGAGGGTTATTACAGCCTCTGTGGCATTAGAAAATAGAAAAGTGGGGTGGGGGAGGCAAGAGTCCAGAGGAAGATACAGATGTGGAATAAGATGAGCAATGAAGTTAGTACTTCAGACAAGAAAATGATTTTTAAAAAAGAGCCATTTAAATGTATTACCGAGTTTGGATGTTATCTTAATGGCAATAAGAAGACAAAGTTTATTTAGTAAGGGAATGGCAAGAGCCACTAAAACTTTTAGGAGAATCATTCCAGAGGCATTATGGAAAATGAATTGAAGGCAACACAAGTATTCTAAATAATGCTTGCATTCAAAATGTAGCAGTTTGGGAAATTGTAGCCCCTTTTAGAGAGAACAAAATTTAGGATAAAGCTTAGCTTGATGGGATATTAACATAATTTTCATGGAAAGATAGTTCTAGTAGCAATATTTTTAAAAAGCATACAAAATGTGATCTCTAAGGGCAAGGCAAAACACAAGTTATGATTGTCTATGACTGTCCTCTCATATTACAGACTAGAAAGTTCTGTTTGAATGAACATTACGGGATAAGGGCTTTACCTCCAGATCTATACTACAGCTTTCAGCTCTCAGTGGTATCAGTCACCTTTGTCCATTCTGAAAATATCTTAAATTTGTCTTGCAATTTATTTCTTTAGAAATACGTTTCGGGTGCTCTCCACTACTTACATCTCATGATATGGTTACTTTTAGGTGATTTTCATTAAAAAAAAAAAAGCAGTTTAAGATAGTTTAATGAGTTCACAATACGTTTAGTAGATAAACCATGGCTGAAACCAATTCCCTGTCAGATGCTTTCCTATCTGATCCTTTTTTCTTCCTCCAATGTGTCAATGCAATGTTTGAGAATATAAATATTTTACATGATATTTAATTTCATTATGTATCATGTCACAACAATGTGAAATGTCCTGTTTCCCTTCCTCACCAAAGATAATTAAGCATGGCTTGTTTTAACAAACTAATGAGCATGCTTCCAATAATGTCACCCCTACAGTGTGTCCAAGTAGTCCACAGAATAAAAGAGAGACTTTACATGAAAGGGAGAAAACTCTGAGGAACTCTCCTCCCCAGGCAAGGGGGGTTGCAAATAATGGTGAGGCAGAAACAAGAATTGTGAGTACTTTTAATGGTGACATACCATTTTTAGACCCAATTATGTAAATTTTTCCTGCAATATTGTAAGTGAGAGTTGGGTGAACATTTTCCTCACTACCACCCACACACGTACATACCCTGGGATTTACGGCAATTATGTCAATTGTCCTATTTATGGTACTTGACACGTTAAATGTAAGAAAAGGACAATGTATCCTATTACCTCTTATTACAATGAAGTATCGTGATGAATGGTATAATAGTGATGGTAATTAAAATGTGTTGTGCATACTTAAACATGAGATTCAAGGTTTGAAGAAGTGCCTATTATCTCAGGTCTTTTTCTTCTAAAGAAAGATTCAGTATCTTTCTCTGCTGTCTGCAATTACGGAGGTGGTTCAGAAAAACACCCATATTACCTGGAGTTGATTCCCCTTTATACCACTTTTCTTTCTCATCTATATTCTGTGAGACCTCTAAGTGCCCTAAAAATCTCTATTTTTAGCTCTTACAATTGACAGTTCTTCAAGTAGAGACCCTTGAACTCTAGTATCTACCAAAGTCATTAAACTTAAATTGTCATAGAAACGATGGAGAATAATGTTAAGTTTCTGAATGTCAAATTTCTTTCTTCCTATTTTAATATGTCTCTTTTTGTTCTGTGACCAAGGTTTTTGAAACATCAATCAACTGCCTTGAGTTTCTACAAAAGCCAAAATGGTCTTGGTAACTTCTGATGAATCTCATAAGCTATCTGAATATTCATGTTATCATCTGCAAAATTGAAAAGATTTTATCATGGGATACTATACACAATATTGTAAAGACAACAAATCAAGAGTTAACTCATGTACATATATATTATAAAAAATTTGCAGACAGTATTAGTTTTCAATACACACATAGAAAAATTCGTGAGTGGGTCATTTTACATTAACCAGTACTTGTTAACATATTATTTCAGACTTAAAACTGTGTCAATGATGAAATTAATAATATTGTATAAATAGGGAAATGAGGTATTAACTTTACTAAGTCAAGGTCACAATAAAATGGAAATACAATATTGGAATCTAGCACTAAAAATTTGGGACAAACTATTGCTGCAAATCTGTATTTCTACTTTTCTGAGTGTTATGTACTTTCTATTAGAGTCAAGTCTCCAAACTTTCTGCATGGCTATACTCAGCCTCAACCAGTTATTTTGGATTTTACTTTACTGAAAAAAAATGACAGCAAGAAGACAGTTTACATAACCTCAAAGTTTCTTTCCCAATTTATCTATACACTTACACATATTTATTTGACCTCTCACATCTATAATGTTACTTTGAAAACCTTAACATTATTCTTCTCTTTCACTGTGTTCTTTTGTGTGAAGCTAACTCCTTAGCTATAGCTCATTAAGACTTTTAAAGAAAAACAAACATACGTTGACTTCTTCCACCTTATGATCTTTTGCCCTACATCACTTTGATACAAAATTTCAAGTGTGGCTTAAATCATCTCAGTCCCCTTCTTCCATTTTCTCTTGAAGCATTCCAGAAATTAGATTCACATGTAGAAAGTGTCATGGAATGTATCTTTGTACATTTTATTCAATTTGGTATTCTAAATAGTGAAGTTAGTCTTAGTACACCAACTTTGCTAAGCTAGTATTTGGTGGATCAATAAATATATATAGGCAGGTGGGAATTTTAATCCAGATTTTCCGAGCTTATATCACATGTCATTTTGAGTCCTTTATTCTTCTCTAAACCTACATTTAAAATTTGAAATAGTGGTAATTATACTGTAAAGAGAAGAACCGAGGTGGCATCTTTCAGAGGTCAGCTAGTGTAAACAAAGCCCTTGATTCTTGATATTATGTCTCTATAAAAAAGTAGCATAAAATATCAATGAACACTTCTGTTAAATACTAACATATTTACAAACTCCCTTACGAATATTTCCTTGTTGATCATTCATCATGATACTGATGGGCCTGATCTGTTTATTTAAAAGTTTCTGTTATCTAGGAGTGAAATTTAAAGATGAACACATAGAACACTAAATCATAAGATAGGAGTTGTAAGAAGTTTGGAGACCATCGTTTCTCTTCCTATTTTTAATATTTCAAGGTATAGGCAAGGATGCACAAATCAAAAACCTGAGTAGTCACCAATTAATTATAAACAGGAAATAAACTAATTTTAAAAAGAAGTTGTCATATTCAAATACACACAAGCACATATACTCAAAGCATAAATATATCCACCGACATAAACATACATTCGTACAAGCTACAACACATATGCTATACCCATTGGCACTAAATTATACATGTTCACATTTACACACATTCATGGATACCCACAAAAGCCATGCATATATTCCTGCAAAACTGCATCTATTTCATGTATACATGATACACTCAAATACATGTAAACATATACAGAGATACACACATACACACTAACAAAAAATACAAACTTTATAACTAGATCTTTCAAGAAGATAAGCATCCTGAAATGGAAGTTCTTTCTGTTTATTTTTCGTTCTGCTAGCCACACAGATGATTTTGGAATAGGCAAAGATCATAGGATTTATTTTTTTAATCATTCTAGCTTATTACCTCACATAAGGTAATCAGTAAATATTTGATGTGGGAGAGAATGAATGGATGGTTGAATAACTGAATGAATATGAGCAGGAAAATGTAAATTGTTGTGTGTAAGAGAGGGATAATATAGCAGTTTCCTAATTTGTATGGAAGAAAAGAGATGAGGGGAGATGAAGGGAGATGAAGGGGGTAGAATTCATAAACAAGAGGGACTGAGTTTCAGGGCACAGAGAGAATGAAAGTATTGGCTATATTCTCATGTAGCTATTAAATGAATAAATCTATTTTAATTGCAGAACCCACAGCTATTGGTCATTTCTTCCTTGTGATATCATGTTTAAAAGTATACCCAACCCCAATATTACTATCCATATTTCTTTTCAGGAAACAAAAATAATAACACATGGAATTCAGCTCACCCCCACAGTGAAATGTATCAGTAAGCATTTGCTGTGTAACAAATTACCCTTAAGCTAATGACTTAAAATAAAAATGACTTATTATTTCTCACAATTAAGATGGTTGGATGAACTAGGCTAACTTGGGTTCACTTATGCAGTTACACTCAGTTGAGCGAGAAGGTCCAAGATGTCCATTCATCCATTCATATGTGTTTGACACTGGGTGCACTCTCTGATGAGGCCCCATAGTACTCTTTTTTGTGGCCTACTATCTTCCAATGTACCATGAAATATTTCTTGTGTGGTGATCTTAGAGAACATTTATAAGAGAGCAAACAAAGTAATGAGGGCATGGTGAGGCCTTGGTTCTGGAAACCTCATGTATTAGTTGGCATTTCATTACTTAACAAAAAAACCGACACCTACAATTTAAAGATTCAATTTACAAGTTTGTTTTGGCTCAGGAATTCAAGAGATTCAGTCCATAACTTGGGGGCACCATGGCAGAAACATTACATCAGAGGGACTTAGGAGAAGAAAACTGCTTAGCTCAC